>JBBPBX010018520.1:11741-32537 GCA_038048925.1 Garcialebias charrua | reverse complement strand
CGCTTTCCTGCATTATTCATCCTGTTTCCCTGCTGGGGTCTTTAATAAGCATCTTCAGCCACATGTTGATCATTATTAACATGACAATAATGAAATGAGGCTGATTAAATCTGTGCTGGACCCGACCCCGGGGACCAGCTAAAGGTGATTAATCTTTGATCACTAATTACAATGAATCATCAGTGTGCAGAATACATATATTTTAAATTATTTAAAAATGTGTTTTTAGTTTGAAATATTAAAAATGTGTTTTTAGTTTGGAATACATGTGTCAGTTCATTCATTAGTTTAACTTCCTCACCTGCTAATGCTAACAGCTACAACGGGGGTGTTTCTTCTTCCTGTGCTGCGCTCACTGTTTCCCAGCTCAAACTGTTATAAGGAACATAAAGGAAAACTATTTTAAACTTTAGTTTTCTTTGCAAAGGCATGAAAAAAACAACAACACCAAGAAACACTGATGTCTGCTGGAGGCGTTAAAGGAGTTTTAGTCTGTATTGAAAAAAAAGATTTTGAATTACAAAAAAAAAGTTCTTAATATCATGAGTTGACTGTTATTTTAAGATAACCAGGTTTGTTTCATTATCTGGAGAAATCAGTCTGTTTTCTCAGAATTACATGAAATCTTGAAAAGCGAGCTGTGTTTTCTCGTGAAGGAGGATTATGGTGCTAAAATGAGTTTGTTGGATTGTACCAGATTTCAGCATTATTGTTGTCACGAGGCGATTGCTACTGTTATGATCAATTTCAGTATCAAGTCTTACATGTGACCGTTTGAGCTTGAGTACAGTAATTGATTGTCCTGCGCTCTGAATTAAATCTTTAAAATAAGTCTTTGTTGTGATTTTAATCTTTTTATTTAGCGCCCTTAGCTTTCGGCTCTGTTAAAAAGGACCAAGTTGTGTTATAATGATGGTCAGAAGTGTCATTATTGCTTTAACACGAGGTCAGAGGATATCAAACTGACGTCTTATCAAGATTGAATTTATATCCGTCTCCACGGCGGGGACTTTTAAGCAGACTGAACTGACCACACTTGGACACATGCAACACGAGGCGGCAGCTGAGGTGGCTCAGTAGCTGCTGCCTCTCAGCAAAAAGGTTGTTGTGTGGTGGACCACTAGGGGACTCTACTCACACCCAGAGGACCGGATGTTTTACCTGATGTTTTATTGTGAAAGGGTTCATAAAGGTGTGTTTTTGGTGCTTACCCCCAGAATTGTTGGAGTCGAGTAAAGTGAAGTTCTGCATCCCGTTTTCTGTGTCGTCTTTTCATCTCCTCCACACTGGTGACCTCGTGAATTGAACATGTCGACATCTGAAACTCCAGCCAGCTCTTCTCGGATGTCCGCTGCTGTGGAACCTCCACAGGCGGCCCCGCTCGCTTTTTCAGTGGCCGTTAAAATCCCGGACTTCTGGCTGCACGACCCTCCTTCATGGTTCGTCCACATCGAAGCACAGTTTGCTCTTCGCGGGATTTCATCAGACGACACTAGATACCACTATGTGGTTGCCTCGCTGGATCCACTGTCTACCCGGCGAGCAATGACCCTGCTCCGGGATCCTCCTGCACACGGGAAGTACACCGCTCTCAAGCAGCTGCTCCTACGGCGCTACTCCCTCTCCGACGCAGAGTGCGCCGAAAAACTACTTTCCCTCTCCGGCTTGGGTAATGGCATAGCTCTTGAGCTGATGGAGAGCATGTTGTCCCTGCTGGGATCAGACGACGGCGGGTTCCTCTTCATCCACCTCTTCCTCCGCCAGCTCCCGGCTCTGGTGCGCGCGGTGCTGGCCAACTCCCCGCTGCTGCGGCAGAAAGACTACCGCTCGCTGGCAGAAGAAGCCGTCCGCATCCTCCTGGCCACGAGGACCTTCGCAGTCCAGGCGGCGGTCCCCGGATCTCCAGCAGCTCCTTCCGAGCTTCAAGCAACGCCCTCAGCACCGGACGAGCCATCGGTGGTAGCAGGAGTCGCTACCCGCAGGCGTGGAGGAGCAGCTTTTTGCTTCTACCACCAGCGATTCGGCGCCAAAGCACGACGATGCCTTCCGCCGTGCAGCTTCAAGCCGCAGGGAAACGACAACCCCAGCGCTCGGTAGCAGCCGCGGCCGTTGGCGACAAGGAAAGGCTGCTTTTCATTGAAGACTCGCGGTCGGGGAGGCGGTTCCTGGTGGATTCTGGTTCACAAAAGAGCCTCGTTCCCCCGACTGGCTCCGACAGGTTAGCTGAAGGCTGCGGCCCGTTGCTAACTGCGGCTAATGGCTCTCCCATCAAGACATTTGGTGAAAGGTTGGTGACTGTTTTTTTCCATGACCGGGACTTCCAGTGGAACTTTGTTGTCGTTGCGAGCTCCGTTCCTATTTTAGGGGCTGATTTTCTTTGTGCTCATGGACTCCTTGTTGATGTTGCTAATAGACGTTTGATCGACGCTGTGTCTTTTTCATCGCTGCCTTGTGCGACGCGAGGAGCTGGGCCTTTAATGCATGCTAACTTTTTAGCTTCGGGTAACGTGTTTCAGCGTTTATTGTCAGAGTTCCCCTCGCTGACTGTTCCTAATTTTGCCAGCACAGACACAAAACATGGGATCGAACATTATATCCCCACAATGGGCCCTCCGGTTTTCACGCGCGCACGCTGCCTTGATGCTACTAAGCTAGCAATCGCGCGGGAAGAGTTTGCTAGCATGGAGCGTTTAGGCATCGTGCAACGTTCAAACAGTCCGTGGGCCTCCCCCTTGCACATGGTGCCCAAGGCAGACGGCAAATGGCGACCATGTGGGGATTTCCGCCGCCTTAATAACATCACAGAAAATGATCGTTATCCCATCCCCCCCATCCAGGATTTTTCAGTGCACCTGGCTGGGACCTCCATTTTTTCTAAAGTAGATTTAGTACGGGGATACCACCAGGTTCCTGTGCATGTGGAGGATGTCCCTAAGACCGCTGTTATCACTCCGTTCGGCCTGTTTGAGTTTTTGCGCATGCCTTTTGGTCTTAAAGGTGCCGCCCAAACGTTCCAGCGGTTGATGGATTCAGTCTTAAGGGGATTGTCCTTCATATTTGTGTACTTGGACGACATCCTTGTAGCTAGCAGCTCGGCTGAACAGCACATGTCCCACCTCCGTGAGGTTTTTCAGCGCCTAGCAGCACATGGCCTGATTGTAAATACAGCAAATGCCAGTTTGGGTTGCCAGTCATTGATTTTTTTGGGCCACCGCATTTCTGCCAGTGGTGCTGTTCCGTTACCAAACAAAGTGCAGGCGGTGTCCAATTTTCCACAACCCCAGTCTGTTAAAGCGCTACAGGAATTTTTGGGGATGGTTAATTTCTACAACCGTTTCCTCCCCAGGGCAGCACAACTGCTGCGACCGCTCTATGGAGCGCTAAAAAAAGAAAAAAACCCAACGACAGTGTTGACTGGACACCAGAACGCCTCCAAGCATTTGGTGATGTTAAAACTGCATTGGCCACTGCTGCCCTTTTGGTCCACCCATCCCCAGCGGCACAAATAGCTTTAACAACCGACGCATCTGATGTTGCGGTGGGGGCTGTGTTAGAACAGCAGGTTTCCGGGGTTTGGCAACCGCTTGCATTTTTCAGCCGTACGCTGCGGGACAATGAACTTAAATACAGCGTTTTTGACAGAGTTGCTGGCACTTTACCTGGCTACACGCCATTTCAGGTTTTTCCTGGAGGGCCGCCAGTTCACTGCATACGTTGACCACAAACCCTTGGTGTTTGCTATGTCAAAAATTTCTGACCCCTGGTCTGCTCGCCAGCAACGCCACCTCGCAGCGGTGTCTGAATTTACTACAGACATTCAGCATGTGGCTGGCAAATCCAACGTGGTGGCCGACTGTCTCTCCCGGGTGCTGATCTCTCCCGTGTACGTTGGCATCGATTTTTCTGCTATGGCTGCGGACCAACGTAGCGACGCAGAAATACTCGAGCTCCAGTCCGGGCCCACAGGCCTCGAGTTGGAGGAACGGCAGGTGAATGACGGAGGTCCTCTCCTGCTCTGTGACGTTTCTACTGGCAGGCCCCGCCCTCTGGTTCCAGTTTCATGGCGACGCCGCGTTTTTGACTCCTTACATTCCCTTTCTCATCCAGGTGTTAGAGCCTCTGTGAAACTGGTCAGTTCAAAGTTTGTTTGGCCCGGTCTGCGTAAAGCAGTTAAGGAGTGGGCAGCAGCGTGTGTTCCATGCCAGCGTGCTAAGGTTAACAGGCACACCAAAGCACCTTTGGAACCTTTCTCCATTCCTAGTCGGCGGTTTGACCATGTGCACGCAGACCTGGTGGACCCTCTGCCTCCATCACAGGGTTTTACTCATCTGCTGACTATGATCGACCGGACCACCAGGTGGCCTGAGGTGGTTCCTCTGACATCCACAACATCTGCAGTGGTGGCCCGGGCATTTATGTCTACCTGGGTTGCGCGTTTTGGCCCCCCTTCAGACATTACATTGGACAGGGGCCCTCAGTTTGTTTCTGAGCTTTGGTCTACCATGGCCAAGGGTCTGGGGACTAACATCCACAGAACCACTGCTTACAACACCCAACCTAACGGGTTGTGTGAATGGTTTCACAGGTCTTTGAAAGCTGCACTTCGTGCTACATTGACCGGTGACAACTGGATCGACCGTCTTCCGTGGGTCTTGCTGGGTTTACGTACCGCAACTAAAGAGGACCTGAGCTCTTCCCCAGCTGAACTGGTTTTCGGTCAGCCTGTGCGCGTCCCAGGCGAGTTTTTACCTGAGGTTCCCTCACCACAGTTCGCTCCACCGTTGCACCATTTTTCGTCTCAGGAGGGCTCTTTTCGTGTCCCTGGCCCGGTACACCCTTGTTTACCACAGTCATTTGTCCCTAAGAGCCTAGAGTCCTCTAAATTTGTTTTTGTCAGACACAATGCACACAGGACACCACTACAGCCTTTGTATGATGGCCCATTTCAGGTTCTCCAACCAGGTCCAAAACACTTCCTTTTGGATTTAGGGGGTCGTACTGAGACTGTCTGTATCGATAGGCTTAAACCCGCTCACGTTATTTCAGATGATCAGGTTGTTACTGCCCAGGCTCCTCGCAGGGGCAGACCTCCATCCACGTCGCTAACGGACTGCCGTCCTCCTTCCAGAGACTCCCAATGAACAACGGAGCTCGACCTTTCTGCAGGCCCTCCTCGTCGCCCGATCCGCTTCATCAGACTGGTTCTACAGGGTCCAGGTTCAGCCGTGCTGGTCGTTTGATCAAACCTAAAATTATGGACTAGTGATGGACCTTCCTGAGTGTTCTGGGGGGGCGTGTGTGGTGGACCACTAGGGGACTTTACTCACACCCAGAGTACCGGATGTTTTACCGGATGTTTTATTGTGAAAGAGTTCATATAAAAGGTGTGTTTTTGGTGCTTACCACCAGAATTGTTGGAGTCGAGTAAAGTGAAGTTCTGCATCCCGTTTTCTGTGACATCTTTTCATCTCCTCCACAGTTGGATCAAATCCCTTGAAGGGTGTCAGGTTTAAACCCCAAACATTATTAAAACGCCACACTGTAAAGCAGAGACGAACACAAGTGGTTAGGTTCTTACTTGCAAGGAGAGCGAACTTGCTCTCCCGCAGACTTGCTTTTTCCTTGCATTTATTGAGTTTAGGAGTGTCCCTTACACAATTGTCTTCAACCGCTAAGGGAGGGGGGAAAAACCGGTTGAGACTGATTCACACAGTTACACGTCAACATGTTGGACAACATTCTTTCCAAGATGGAGTGGAAAACAACTGCACTGTTCCAACAGACAGCTTTGCCCAGGGTGTGTTACTGGTCACAACATTCTTTCAAAGATGGAGTGGAAAACAACTGCACTGTTCCAACAGCCAGCTTTGCCCAGGGCGCTTGCCGGTCGAACAGGTTTCCTGCACACAACTCATCACAAAGCATTAGTGAAGAGAATACATACTTTTGTTTACTTTAAGATAATAGGAATAAGTTTAAACACAAAGAATATTAAAGAACATAAATGTGATAATATGTATTTACAATTATTCCAACATTTCCCTCCTGATTATCACATTTACAGGTTCTCCAGTCGCTCAATAGCATCTTCAATAGATTTTCTGCTATGAGGTCATTTACAAGAAATGCTTACACTCAGAGGTTAGCCCTTAGTTGCCTGGACACTATCATCATCTGAGTCCAGGGCAGAATTAGGTTCAGGAAAGTGGATCTCATAGTCAGTTAAATTATCAGTATTTTCATTAACAGGAAGCAGCGTGTACAGCTGCTTTTCCAGGGGAGCAATAGCTGTGTTAATAAGGCGATTAAACATCGTTTTAAAAATGGAATTCAACAACATCCACACAAAATCAGGATTGCTGCAAGCACTGCTATGGAGACAAAGATGGAGGATATGATATGAGGCCACTCCATCTGCCAAAATACTCCCCAAAGGGATCCCACATGGAGGTGTCAACCCCAGAATGGTCTTTCATTTTGACACTAAGTGCACGCAGTCCATCCAACACTTTGGTCAAGCTGCCATCTGTTGCCGTGTTGTTGGGCACAAAAGTGCAACATTGTTGACCAAAGATGGCACAAACTCTGCCTCTCTCTCTGCCAAAATCATGTCCACCGCAATGCGGTTCTGGAAAGCCATTTAAAGAGGTAGCTGACAACTGCTCATGTACCGCCTCAAATCCAGCCACAGTGTAGTTGCTCAATCTCTGAATGTTGTAGTGGATGCAATTGATTGACCAGTAGTGTTCTGAGGCAGTCTGTCAAAGTCTCTCATCCCCACACCACCACCAGATGTCACTGCGAGATTGTGGTTTAAATTTACTTTTAACTGTGATAACTGTTTCACAAACATTTCTGACCCTTAAAAAATATAAGTGCTCTCCCTTTTAACAAAATTTATTTGTATATTTACAGGCAATGTATTTTTATTAGCCCTATACATAAAAAGCAAAAATGCTATAATCAACCAAGTCATAGAACTTCAATATCTTTAGTTTCTGAAACAACATGTTTGATGGATATCTATAATTTTATTTTATTTTTATTTTTATTTTCTATCAATGATGACACCCAGGAACTTTACCTCACTAACTCTATGAATCTCAATTCCATCTACTGTAAATGGTGCATCAACATTCCTTTTACTATTACTGAATATCATGTAAAATGTTTTTTCCAAATTTAACGATAATTTATTTAGGTGAAACCAATTTTGTATTTTACAAATTCTGTCTGTATCTTTTCCAACAATCGTTCAATGTCATTACCCAAACAAAATGTTGTGTCATCGACAAATAAAACACATTTAAGGAGTTCTGACACATCTACCAAGTCATTCACATATAGATTAAATAACTTGGGTCCAAGTACAGAACCCTGCGGCACTCCACATGTAATGTTACAAAGTTCAGATCTGACATCATTTATTTGAACAAATTGTTTTCTTTCTTTCAAGTAACTATTAACCCATTGTAATGCTGGCCCTCTAATACCATACCTATACAGCTTTTCAGGAAGAATTTTGTGGTCAATAGTATCAAATGCCTTCTTTAGATCAACATAAATACTAACGCAACTCTTTTCTGGTCAACAGCAGTTGGTATTTGTTCTATTAATTCAATAAGGGCCATTGATGTTGAAGTAAATCCATATTGGCTGTTACTTAATATATTCTGTTTAATGATAAATCCATCCAATCTAGTTGCAAATAACTTCTCCAAATTTTGGAAAACTGTGGTAACAACGATATTGGTCTATTAACACGCATTTTTACCAATAAGATTAGAAATGCTACGGCTGTTAAACCTTTATTTTGGTCTGTGGTCCTCATAATGCTGAAACTAGGTTTTCTTCCTAGTAGCTCACAGAGTTGTGGACAATCTTCACCGATTTGAGATGACTGTATACTATAAATACAGCCCCCTTTGTACAACGGGCTCCCTCTGTGAGCTGAATGAAGAATTCCTAATTTCAGTTCTAATTTCCTATTTTATTTAAACTGCATACCAAATTATGAGGATCACAAAACACAAAAGTACAGTTTAGGCGAAGTTTAGGCAAAAGTAGCTAATAAAAAGTCTATTTTAGTCATTTTTGCTCTCAGCAATCAGTTTATTCATCCTTGTTTTGAATCATAAGTTTGCAATGGCTTAAGTGGACCTACACAAAAATTTTTGAATAAGAGTTGAATCCATAAGTTGTGTATAGTTTTCCCACTAATCCTACCATCCCTCCTGTTGAGACATGAGTTTTTCCATGGCTCAATATTGCTGTGCATTTATAGAGATTTTTTGGTAGGATTGGTTTGTTTTCAGGACAAGTGAAAAGACCATCTGTTTGTTTGGCTCCTTTTGAGAGCCACATTTTTTTGTTCATTTAGAGGTACTTGTTGCTGCATTTCTTCCTGTTTACTGCTTGCAAATCTTGCACCACCCTCCAGCCGGAAGAGGGTGGGGCCTTTTTTACTGGAAAAATAGGCGTGTTACAAGGTGAGTCATAGCATTCCACAAGCACTCCTGCTTTTAGTAAATCTTTTTTACAAAACCAACATCTGATGGTCCTGTTGACCACAGCTGTGGTGGAATGTTTTTTAACAGGTTTTCTTCTTCTTGAGAAAGAAAGATTTGTCAGCTCTGTTGATCTAAATGTACTCCTGGTTGTACTGTAGCTGTCCAGAACAAAGCCTTTTTGCTTAGTTCTGTGTCCTGGCTATACCATGTGTTCACAGAAGTAGCGACCCAATCTTTTGTGTACTCTCCCAAAGTGACCATTTTTCCTAGATCTTTCCATTGTTTATTTTTACCCTTACAAAGAGAAATATGGGGTGATCCATAATTTCTGTACATGGCGTTTAGGGTGTCTGGCAAGATAACTGCATCTGCAGAGTTGTTCTCATTGTCAGAGTACACATAGTGCTGGACGACAATTTAATAACGATAAATATTGCGATATACTTTTATTCAATAACGATGATATGAAGTTTAAGCATATTTTCGATATTTCGATAGGATTTTACAACTTTTCACTGACGTTTTTCTGTTTCTGTTCGGGTTGAAGTGGCTGCTTCAACAATGCGCCCGGACAGAAAAGGCTGTGACACAAAACGTGCGTGGTGACGTCGTTGTTACGCAGCGCTCAGTCCAGCAGCAGGCGTTAGCGGTAGCAGGCTAAAAGTTAAGCTTGTCTCCAAAGTGCGTTAAGTTTTTGCTTCAAAACGAGTCAAATGAGTGCTCATGACCGTCAGAATGTGACTGAACAAAGTTTCACAAGCGAAGAGAAAGCAGACGACATCACTGATGAGAGGAAAGACTAACGTAGTTCGGTTTACTGCAGGCTTCTTCTGCAGCGAGTCCTACTCGGTTTCTTTATTTTTCAAAACGTGACGGAGAGTCGTTCTAACTAGCTGTGGAATTATCTAACTTGTTTAATCTGAAAAGTTTCCACTCGATAGAATATGATGAAACTACGACGCAAACAAACAGCCCCAGCGCGACATGTTTCTTTCCATTGAAAACAAAACAGATTCGATCATCAGAATAAAAAGAAAGAAAAACACTGAATGAAAGGGTGCAGAAAGACGAAAATAGTGTTATAATATCTGCCCCTTGTTCAAAAAACACAAAATAACTACAAACAACAACCTTCACTTCACCTGCACCACACCTTCCCAACAACTTTGATTTAATCATCTTTTAAAACATATAAATAGTTTTATAAATGTTTATGATGATATCAAGTCAACACAATCCTGTTTCCTGATTTACAACTCAGCTCCTTCACACTAGTTCTAAATGAAGATTTTTACATCCCTTCAGGGTTTAATAACTTTTTAAAGAATATGTAATTGAATATTTGGGGGTAATATTCTCTTTCTTGTCCTATACATGACCTGTAAAATACTACGCTCAACCAAATCATAACACCTCAACAACTTTCACTTCAATTGATGAAACAATATACCTGTTGGGTGACCACAGCACTTCCCAATAACAACTCCTACAGCTCCTTTTAGCAAAATAAAAATAGGATTTGTAAAAGCTTCGCACGCCTTTCCCTAAACCCCAACACAACAGACCAAATACGGAACAACCATTACATCACACAACATATTCAAAAATCTGTCACTCAAAAACTATTCCACTTTATACAATAATATAATCGATTTCGCCATTTTTCTCCCATCTGTGGTTGTGGTCGGATCCAGTCTTGAAGAGCACGCTCACCATTCCACACAACTAAATTCCAAAATTCTTTTCAGTCAACACACTCCTCAGCCAAGCCCCTCTGAAATATCAATCTCATGTCACCTCTACAAATCAATCCTGCCTAGAGACATAAAACCAGTTTGTGATTTGTTTCTCAACTGAGAACTGAAAAACTCAAAATACCAGTTTTTTAACTCAAGACAGTGGCAACAAGCATTTAGTTAAAATCTATTCTTCCAAGCTGAAGTTGTACAAAGAGCTATCTGGATACCATTTGTTGGCTAGCTGGGTGTGTCTGTAGAGTTTGTCTGGTCAGTTAATTGTTTAACAAGATAGATTTTCAGGTGCGGTTGTGGCTGCATGTGACTGACCGGTCTGTTGTTTTATTTTACAAAAGGCCTCCTCAGAAACTTGTTTCCAAGCGGTTAGCTAACACACTTTCATCTAAAAACACATAAGTGCAGTATTGTATTGTATGTTTACAAATTTACTGCTCGTTCGCCAGCTCATAAGTAAGAGCGCTCGTAAGTCGGGGACTACCTGTACGAATCTCCAAGATTAGTAACAAACTTGAGTACAACAAATATGCTTTGCTCTTTAAAAATGTTTACAAAGAAAAGATTGCAGGAAAACATTTTATAAAAATGCATCAAATATGAAATGTTTCTTAAAAAGTTGTGTGTGTACCGGTAGTCAAATGAAGAGTTTAGAGCTTAGCCATCTGTGAAAAATAAAACTGAAGCATACGCTTTGCTACATTTGGATCAGGGGACGCCAAAATTAAAAGAATGTCAAGATTTTGTTTTCGAACAGAATCTTGAGAAAGCGCTCTAGCTTCATTTAAAGAACGGTTCAAAATTGATAAAAGCACAAGCTTAATTACACGTTCAAGTCAAATAAATAAATTCACAAATAAAACTGCCAAGCCAGAACAGCCGACACCTGCTGATGATACCTTTGTCTCACTGTTAGTGGAGTAAAGCTACATTATTACAAATATACATTTACTCTCTCAGAAAAGCTTGATATTAACTTGACATCTATATTCTACACAATAGGTGTCTGCTACATAAAAGACTCTTTGACCAAGCCAAAGGAAATATATCCATATTTATCTGTCCATGTATATATTTACATATATATAGTTACTCTCTCAGTTTAGTTCTTTGTTCTTCATGTCTATAATTACCATCATTCATACTGATTTCACCATTAACCGCTTTCCTTAACAGGTAGTTATAATCAGTGGTGTCAAAAGTATTCACATTCATTACAGTACTCAAGTAGAAGTATAGATACTGGGATTTAAAAATACTTCTGTAGAAGTAGAAGTATCAACTCTAGCTTTTTACTCGAGTAAAATAAAAAGTACTGGTTTCAAAACTACTTAAAAGTATAAAAGTAAAAGTAGCGTAAGAAAAAGCAACAACAAAGACAAATGCTTACGCCGCACCACACATACTATTGTATAAAACCTCACCTCCCCCATTTTTTTAGACTATTATATTGTTAATGTTGAAAAACTAGGGGTGCACTAAGCTACCTGTCTTAACTGCATATATGCCCATTGAAAATAGACACATTTAAATGCAAATTTAAATATATTAAAATAACCATATAGGGGTATTATTGAGCATAACCATATGTTTCATGGAGTCACAATGTGACTGTAATTACTCTTCCTGGCCGCCATAGAGGCGCTGTTGACTCTTAAGGCCGCGTTGACTACCGCTAATTCCGTCAGCTTGAAAACGAAGACGGTGAAAAATCAACTTTTGGGATGAGTTTTAGCCTGGATGTGACAATCACTTAAACAAACGTTCTGTTAAGAAAATAATCGATGTGTTTAAAATGTTTAGAAAAGGTTCTGTGAACTTTTCGATATTAAATGCACCGGACTTTTTCCTTTTTTTTTTTTCTATCTGGCTGACGTCACTACGTCGATGTGTCGTTTGTGTTGCATTTAGGGACGTGCGTGCAGTCGGACGTTTGTGTTCTCCCGAAGTCTAAACGCTCTAAAACCCCTTTAAATATCTCAAAACACCGCGGTTAAACAGTTTCTGACGATATTTCATGCATAGAACGAACAAGTTGGACAATCTGTCAGTATTGTGCTAACAAAACTGAAATTTGACGACCAGCACCGCGTGTCACGTGATCGCTTTGAATCGATCACAGCACATAAACAGACGCCATGAACGTAGCGTCACCTTATCACAAATGTAGATTCTTTTTCAACTCATAAGACGCTTAAATGCACCCCAAAAATTCTGTAAACGTATCGTTTCACATCCGAACAGTTATACCAAGCTGCGCCCAGTAAAAATAGCTCAATAAATGTCGCCCACACGGACTTTTCCCGTATTTAGCAACACGTCAGAGCTAATGGACCGAGTCAGAACGTCGATCCGACAGCTTCAAACACTATTATTCCTGCTTAAAATGTAACGAAACTTTCAGGTTACCTCAATACGGCAAAATGAAAGAAAAGTAACGAGGCTATTTTTAAAAGTAAGGAGTAGAAAGTACCAGTAATTGCGTGAAAATGTAAGAAGTAGAAGTATAAATTAGGCTGAAAAATAATTACTTCACTAAAGTATAGATAACTAAATTTGCATTTAAGTAAAGTAACGAAGTATTTATACTTAGTTACTTGACACCTCTGGTTATAATAACCAGACATGTCATCTTCTTTCTTAGAAAAATATACATTTCTTTTCTCGTCTTTTCTCTCTCTCTCTCTCTCTCTCTCTCTCTCTCTCTCTCTCTCTCTCTCTCTCTCTCTCTCTCTCTCTTTCTCTCTCTCTCTCTCTCTCTCTCTCTTTCTCTCTCTCTTCTCTCTCTCTCTCTCTCTCTCTCTCTCTCTCTCTCTCTCTCTCTCTCTCTCTCTCTCTTCTCTTCAGCTTTCTTCCTCGTTTCCTCGTGTTCTGTCTGTCTCTCCTCTCTTTGCTGCTCACTTCCTTTTTCCTTCCTCTTCCTCATACCTTCTTCTCTTTTTTTCTGCAACTTGCATCCATAATTCTGTATGGGGGTAGCCTTCATTATTCATTTTGTTAGGTTTATCTTTGGTCTTTGTCTTTATTTTAGTTTGAAGTTCTCTTATGTTTTTATTTTTATTTTTTATCTCTCATCTATATTATATTATATAATTATATATTATACTATATTAAATCTCTTATCTCTCTTATCTCTTATCTCTTATAGTTAATCTACCATCAAAGTCGTGTTCTTTTATCCATAGGGGTAGGTGTTGTACGCTTGCAGGGTCTGTTTTTTTTTTTTCTTTAATTTATTTATTTATTATTTTTATTATTATCTCCCAGTCTTTACATGTTAAACTGTGTAGTTTTTTTATTTTTTATTTAATACCTCGTCAGATGACGTTTATTACTTTTTAATACCATGTTAAACTGTCTATGCATTTTTGAGCATTTTTGCTTTGTCCCTTACCCATTTTGAACTAGATTTGGATCCAGTAGGGGGTTTCACATAGGGTGACTAATACTGGATTTAAGTAACAGGACAGTGATAAAAGATCCTTATGGCAAGAATCACTTCAACTCAAATGAGCGGATTCTTCTTAGCCTCTGACACCAAAAGGTTTCACTGTTTGTTTCCTGTTATTTTGGTATGAAACAAAAGAACCAAGCGGTACTTTTATTTCCTTTTCACACTCACAAACACATGCATACATTTTTAGCGCTTCTTTTTATTCCTATTTATCTTAAAGTAGAGGGCTCCGCCGCCCTACACAGAGTTTAATTGACTGTTTTTTTAGTTGTTCATCTAAGTCAAAGGAGTCTGCCCTCCTGCGGAATTTAACTACTTCTTTTTACCTGATAGAGTCTAGAATTGTCAGGGTTTGTTTTATTCCTATTTATCTTAAAGTAGAGGGCTCCGCCGCCCTACACAGAATTTAATTGACTGTTTTTAGTTGTTTATCTAAGTCAAAGGAGTCTGTCCTCCTGCGGAATTTAACTACTTCTTTTTACCTGATCAGGGTTTGTTTTACTCAGCTTTCACACTTCACTCGTTTTAAAATAAAACGATACTCACTCCACTCTGTGTCACGTCTCTCCTGGACTCCGTCAACCGTCGGACCCCAGTCAGTGAGGAGGACTCCAGTCCCGGAAAGGGTATCAATACTGTGGCCACAGATTTTGCCTGTAACCTACTCACCCACTGGGATCGTCAGGTATCTTGGAATCCGGCTCGAAGGACCAAGTTAATGTCAGGTTTAAACCCCAAACATTATTAAAACACCACACTGTAAAACAGAGACGAACACAAGTGGTTAGGTTCTTACTTGCAAGGAGAGCGAACTTGCTCTCCCGCAGACTTGCTTTTTCCTTGCATTTATTGAGTTTAGGAGTGTCCCTTACACAATTGTCTTCAACCGCTAAGGGAGGGGGGAAAAACCGGTTGAGACTGATTCACACAGTTACACGTCAACATGTTGGACAACATTCTTTCCAAGATGGAGTGGAAAACAACTGCACTGTTCCAACAGACAGCTTTGCCCAGGGTGTGTTACTGGTCACAACATTCTTTCAAAGATGGAGTGGAAAACAACTGCACTGTTCCAACAGCCAGCTTTGCCCAGGGCGCTTGCCGGTCGAACAGGTTTCCTGCACACAACTCATCACAAAGCATTAGTGAAGAGAATACATACTTTTGTTTACTTTAAGATAATAGGAATAAGTTTAAACACAAAGAATATTAAAGAACATAAATGTGATAATATGTATTTACAATTATTCCAACACCCGGTGTTTCTTGTGCCACTCTCATTGGACCCCGACTGAACTTCCCATCTGGACCTGTGGTTTTCCTGGTTCCAACAAGATTAGCAGGGAAGTTTTATTTTGCTGACTTTTTCTGCTGTCCTTTGTTAATTGGCCTTGTGGCGTGGGGGAAGTTAAGCATACCTGGCTCGTGAGCGTGGGGGGAGGTGTTCCTGGCTGGACCAGAACCGAATTGAGCTGGCTGTGGGACTTCGTCTACATTAAGTCGGTCTCAGCCCGAATGTTCACCTCCGTGGGAACCTGAGCTCATTGCACTCTCATTCTGCGCTCATTCTGCGCTCATTCTGCGCTCATGCGGATGCTTGAAGTGCCGTTGAAATCCGACTAGAGCTGAGAGGATCAGTAACTGTGTTTCCATCCATTTTCATCTCAAATTTTGAGCTAATTTTTGAAATCTCGCAAATATGTAAATACAAATTAATGCGAAGCAGAAGTGTTTCCATCTACTGGCTTGAAGCGCATCTACCAAGCCACGCACAGCGTCATTACGTCAGACGTCAGCGTCATTACGTCAGACGTCAGCACTGCGCATGTCTACAGTAAACAGGAAGTAGCGGTTGAAAACAGAACCCGGCCACACATCTCGTCAAAATGGAGAGAATATTTCAGGTACGTGTTGCTATCGGGCAAGTTGTATTTATTCTGTCATGCCAACTAGTTTTAGCGATGTTACATGTTGTCCGGAGCGGAAACAGCTGAACGTCACGTGACGTGAATGTTCGCTACGGCAGAACTGAGTCGGAAAATCTGTTTCCATCTGTCGTTTTGCGCATCTGCTCATTTTCGAAGATCCCAAAAACCACCTCAAGCGAGCGTATAAACTTTTTGGCGAATTTGAGGAAGTAAATTCGGATTTTGCCGTTTCCATTAAGCTTTTCTGCTGCGATACTTCAAAATGCGCAGCTAGAAACCTTGATGGAAACACGGCTAGTGAAGGCTTCAGACCCTCCGGTGACACTCTGGTGAGTCTCGTTGTTTTTTCTTTTATCCTTGGAGGTGGCTTTTTTCGGGCTGATGAGGGGAACAGCCACAACAACAAATATCTTACCTGTTGTAGATAACTCGTTAAAGTGGTGCTAAACCCCGCTGTGGATCTGTAGCCCCGCCCCCAGACCAGATTCAAAAACCCATGAAAATGGGAGTGTCGAGAGACAAGGAGGGGAGGAGGTGGGTGGTTGTGCTGCGTTCACGCCCCCTCTATCAACAAACTAAATCAAACTAAAACTCCAGCAAACAACTTAAAGCAAGCAACAACAAAGAATACATATGTAGATGTATTTATCTATTCCCACCAGATCTATCCAAAACAAAAGGCTTTAGGGGAAAAAAAAGAAAATAATACAAGATATGCCGTGACCGGGGATTGAACCAGGGTCTGTCGGACCCCAAACCCGCTCCTACACCATTGCCCCAGCTTGGCATTCATGCATTGCTCATCCATCGCACAATGAGAAAACAAATACAACCAAATAGTTTCTATGAAGTGGAAAGTATTCATACAATAAATAAGTTACAATATACAAATAACTAGTGCCATTCTGAGAACTATAATATGCTTTGCTGCAGAGCTTTTCCGGAATGCAATGTATCACTTCCATATACCGTATTCGCCGGAGGAAAATACGCTCCGGTGTTTAATGCGCTTTGTCCAATTATTAATAATAAACCAGAAAAAAACGTACACAATACGCCCCGGTGTTTAATACGCGTCATCACCACGCGACGCGTCAGCGCCTCATTTGCCCTAATCAAGATGGCGGCGACAGAAGCAAGCGAGTACGAAGATCTTCACAAGGAAACACGGTAAAACAATTATTTCTTTGCGAGAAAAAATATATTTCTTAGCTGACTTCATAGCAGACGTGCTTCTGAGCTTAACGAAATGTTCAAATCAGCTGGATTTAAAAAAAAAAGTTCGCTGAATTTTAGGCAGGCGCCAGGCGGGTCAAACCGGACGCTTTCTTTCTTTAAATTTAGCTAAATAAACGCTTAAAAAATATATTTCTTAGCTGACTTAATAGTAGACGTACTCCTGAGTTTAACGAAATGTTCAAATCAGCTGGATTTAAAAAAAAAAGTTCGCTGACTTTTATGCAGGCGCCAGGCGGGTCAAACCGGACACTTTCTTCTTTTAAATTTAGCTAAATAAACGCTTAAAAATATATTTCTTACCTCACTATAGCAGATGGGCTCCTGAGCTGAACCAAATGTGAAATCAGCTGGATTTAAAAATCCGCGGTGTGGTTTATGAGTGGTATCTTGCAAACAAAAACAGCTACATCCACAGCAGGGAGCGGGCAGCGACAGAGTCAGTCCGACCAAAGGAGGCTTTTTTCGGACACATGCAAGTAGAAACTTCTGGAAGTGGCCCCTCTTCCTCTTCACTCTCTGAGTCCTCTGCTGGCTGCTGCCTACAGCGCCCGTATAGCGGCCGAAACTGGTACTGCACCATTTTCGCCAAAAATGAAAAACGAAGAATCAGAGCGAAAAATGAGTCTAAAAATATGGGAAAAAATCCATAAATAATACTCTTCGGTGTTTAATACGCTGGACATTCAAATGAGCAAAAATACTGCGTATTATAGACCGGTTTTTACGGTAAGGTATGAACTGCAGCACGGACCTTCTCATCTCTGCAGGGGATTGGCTCTGCTCGAACCGCTTTTGTGACGTCAGAGTGTACAAGACACGTCAGAGTGAACAGTCCTTAACCAATAAGAAAATTAAGGTGCAATTCCTCTGTTCAACCCATAGGGTTACCGTAAACATGTTTTTAGACCCAATATTGCCGATTTAAACTAATACGCACAATTATGTGAAGATTAACACAGACATAGTGCTATACAACATTCTAGACACATTCTAGGGAGTTTATCAGCTAAAAAATGTTAATTTAGAGTTTAGTTCCTTTTTAAAGAGCCTCATTTTGGATAAACCAGTGTCTCAACAACAAATATCTTACCTGCTTTAGATAACTCTTTAAAGAGCCTCATTTGGAGAAAATAGTCATTTTTGTTGAACTGACACAACAACCAACTGGATCAGACAGCAAAGAGGACGTGAAGCAGAGTGACGTGAAGCAGAGTGGGATGTGAAGCGCGGAGGATCAGGATCATCGCTGTTGGTGCCTGTTCCACGCTGTTGTGGGCTTTTTTGGTTCAGACGAGCAGAGGGTGACGTGAAGCGCGGAGGATCAGGATCATCGTTGTTTAATGCCTGTTTCACACTGTTGTGAGCTGTTTGTGGATTACACGAGCAGAGAGTGACGTGAATCGCAGAGGATCAGGAGTTGCGTTGTTTGGTGCTGTTCACGCTGTTGTTCCTTTACTGACCTGAAACAGGCTACAACCATGTCTTTAATTTCAGGAGGTTTTTCTGGCAGCTCACTCTGCTATTTGCTGCTATTTGCTATTTGATTCTGGACAGGGGCGGATCTACTGGGGTGGCATGGGGTGGCAGTTGCCACCCCAACAGAGAGCCTTGCCACCCTGTTTGCCACCCCAGCTGGACATTACGAACGCGAACATCTTTTTTCCGACAACATTGAATGCAACACAAGTTCTGACTGAGTGGCGGGAAGTGGGAAATGACATGAAAAGAGGACTGAACACACCTGTATTTCTGCTGCCTGTACTTTGTCTGTTTCATGTCTCTCCCTTTACATTGCATCATTTTATTTATATATACAGGTAGTCCCCAACTTACGAACAAGTTCCGTACCTACGAGCCGTTCGTAAGTCGAAAATTCGTAGGTAGGATCACATACAATATATATATATATATATATATATACAGGGAACCCCCGTGTTACGAACGAGATCGGGACCTAAGAACGGTTCGCAGCTCGATCCGTTCGTAGGTAGGGGGTGAAAATTATATTTAAAAAAAAAAATTATTCATTCATTCATTCATTCAACCTTTATTTATCATGCTAACGGAGCGCGCGCACACATTTAAGCATGTAAAGTAGTGTACTGTAATGTTAAACATTGCTATTCACATTTACAGAATAAATAAAAATATATTTTCTTACTTTGAGATGGTCAAAGCCGACATCTTAGGTTGCCATGCGTTGATTGTTTTCGGGCCGAGCAGCGCGGGGCCGGCAAGCCACCGCAGCTGCTCCAGGCCTGTGTTAGCTAGCTGGCTAGCTTCTGCTAGCCAAGCCATGAGCTAGTGTTGGAGCGGCGGCGCGATCAATCTGCAGCTTCTGCTGCTCCAGCCGCTGCTCCAGCCTGAGACGTCCACAGAGCTATTCCAGCTAGTAATTAATCCACATGATGCGATCCTGGTCACCAGTGTTCAAAAGGCCGGCTCCCGTGTTAGCTCCAGTGTTAGCTCTGGAGCTAGCCAGGCCGGAGGTGTAGCCAGGCCGGCCGGAGGTGTTCGCACGGCGGCCTGGCACGATCGGCGATAAATCCGCTGCCTGAGACATCCACAAAGTTCACAGAGACGTTTCCAGCTAGTAATTAATCCATATGAAGCCATCCTGGTCACCAGTCTTCGTCCAGCTCTCGGCAGCTAACCTAAGATGGCGTCCGGTCCGGTGTTCTACATTAATTTGTGACCGGAGACCCCAGTGACTGAACCTTAAATAGCGTCCGGTGTTCTACATTAATTTGTGACCGTGTAAACTGAAGACCTACTTCCTGTTTCCCAAAATTGCTCAAAAATTGCTCAAAAATGATCAGAAATGATCTTTTTTATCATAATTATTATTTATAAAGCCTTTAAAACAACCAGAGCTGCAACAAAGTGATGTACACATGAAATTAAGAACATTTAAACACAAAAAAAAAAAAAAAAATTTTTTTTTTTTTTTTTTTAATTCATATTTTTATTAAATATGATATGTTCGTAGGTCCCGTGGTTCGCAGGTCGATGGGGTCGTAGGTCGGGGGTTACCTGTATATATATATATATATATATATATATATATATATATATATATATATATATATATATATATATATATATATATATATTTTTTTTTTTATAAATAAATAGATGTACAGTACTGTAGTCACCAAGCACTTAGCCTATCCTAACACAGTTTTTAAAGATGAAGGAGTGAGTTGAATTGTCTCCCTTTCACATAAAGGGAGCTAGCTCCCTTTATGTGAATGGAGCCTGCTAGGGAAGAGGGAGACAATTCAACTCACTCCTTAACTATGTTAGGATAGGCTAAGTGCTTGGTAACTGTACAGTACTGTACATTTATTTATTTATTATTAAAAAAAGTTTTTATTTTTTTATAATGAGATGCGTTCGTAAGTCCAAAACGTCGTAAGTTGGGGGCGTCGTAAGTCGAGGACTACCTGTATACTGTATATATATGTCTGAGTGTGTGTATGTGTGTGGAGGGGGAGGGTGTTGCCACCCCCTGAAACATCCTTGCCACCCTCTTGCCACCCCATAGATATTTTTCTAGATCCGCCCCTGATTCTGGATCCAGCTTGTGTTTACCATGGCCACATCCATTCAAATTCACAGGGGGGCTGGAGGCTCCCTCACACAAACTACAGTTCGGCCTCCACAACAGATTTGTCTGTCCACTTAATTTGTGACGCTTTATGGTCTGAGACTTTTTTGCATCATTCATATTACTGTCATTATTTTCAGTTCTCAGACTACCTGGAATCACTGAATCTTATCAACACATCTGGATCTGCCCATCACTGCAACTTTCATTGTTTTTGGGTTCTGAATGATCGTGTTTTCATTAATGTTTCTCATGGTTCAATTATGGGGGCAAAATGTCACACTGTTAACTCCTGTAATTACAC
>JBBPBX010018520.1:0-11544 GCA_038048925.1 Garcialebias charrua | reverse complement strand
CTTATTTCTTAAGGCTGGCTGCTCATAGCCCTCTTGGTTTTCAAATCCCATTTAAAGACCCATTACTATCTGTGTTTGGTCATTTTATTTATGATCTGCAATGTTTTTATGTATTTTGTTTTGTACTTCATTGTGTGTGTTGCCTGTTGTTTGTTTGTTTGTTTGTTTGTACAACACTTTGGTTTGGCCTTGTCACTGTTTAAAGTGCTTGATAAATAAAATGGTATGGTATGGTATATCATCACAGTCCCTGTGACCCACATCTTTAATCTGTCCATAAGCCAAAACACCATTCCAGATGTTTGGAAAACAGCCTTTGTTCTTCCTTTGCTGAAGGGAGGTGATCCCACCTCACTGAACAATTATCGACCGATCTCTAAACTCTGCATTTTAGCCAAGGTTCTAGAAAAACTGATAAACTCTCAAATCAAAATTATTTGGACTCATTTAACATCTTACCTCTCCATCAATCTGGTTTCAGGAAACAACACAGCACAATACTGCTTCTCTGAAGGTTCTTAATGATGTTGTTGAAGCATTGGATGCTAAGAATTATTGTGCTGCACTTTTCTTAAGCCGGGTTCCCACCGAACGCGTCTTGAGCATCAAAAACGCTCTCAACGCACGGTGTTGGCTGCTTGTCAACAGATGTCTGTTCACACCGAAGACGCGCAGTGGGAGGAGCGTCTTGGTCCTTTTCCGGTCGGGTTTGTTTTGTTTTTGTACACCGGGCAGATAAAATCAGCTGTTCGTGAGCCTCGTTACTACTTGAGTGGGTTTTCTACGAGCCGAACTGCAGCTCCAAAAGTCTTTGTTGAGATTAAAACGTTTTTTTTATGTTTGGGGTGATCGTACGCTCGAGCGGACAGCGGCAACTGTAAAAATGCCAAGTTTCTTACCGGAGGCTGGTTTCTTCATGGAGGCTCGTTGGGGTAAGTTTAAAAAGTCCAAAAAAAGTCCCGTCGTCATTGCGTCATCGCATAGCAGAGTCTCTCCCGATTGGTTGCTGTGACGCGGCGAGCAACCAAAGTTCAATTATTTGAACTCCGGCAACGGTTGCTCTGAACGCTCCACGTGCGCGGAAAAGAACTGCCACGCTCTGCCGCACTGCTTGAACTGCTCAAAACGCGCCGCGTCACGCTTCGCCGCTCCTCGTTGCTCCTCCACATAGACTTTGCATGTAAATTGGCTGCTTCCGCTGCTCGAAACGCGTTTGGTGGGTAGCCGGCGTTAGACCTGTCTAAAGCTTTTGACACAGCGGATCATAACATCTCGTGTCATAAGCTCTCAGAAATTGGTTTCTCAGATCACACCATTGATTGGTTCTCTAAGGGGCGGCTGTGGCTGAGTGGTTAGAGCAAAAGTTAGGAGTTCGAATCCACCAGCAGTCACATGGCGAAGTGTCCCTGGGTAAGACACTGAACCCCTCATTGCCTCCGATGTGTGTTCCATTGGTAGATGAATCTGATCTAAAGCACTGATTACTCTCTTTAGAATGATTTGTTCAATTAGCTTTGTAGAGATCTAGTACTGTAGGGTGCTACAGTGGCAACTGGTCATTTTTTTCATGGAGGGCGCCATCTAGTGGTCATAAAAAGGTACTAGCTCAGAAGAGAAAAAACACACTTATTTTTAAATTTGATACACAATTACAGTGGTGGGCAGCGCTAGTCCAAAAATTTGTTCCACAATTTCTAAAGGGCTTATTAAGTTATTTAGGTCCGCAATTTCAAAAGCGCTTATGTCTTAGGAAAACTAGCAGAAGCTAATTTTAGCTAACAGCTAGTTAACTGACTAAATCTATAATTCAATAACTTTACAGATGTGGTTTAAAATCCCTGCTACACGTGCTGTCTGTGTGATCCGCTCACCTCGGGTCCAGTTTTCAGTCCGGGCTCTGGAGGATTTCAGACACTGTGACATCATATATACATTTCTGTGAGGACAGTATCATTCCATCATGCTCTATAGTAATTTTTAATAATGACAAACCTTGGTTCACATCTAAACTAAGACAGCTCCGTCAGCAGAAGGATGTTGCTTTCAGAGAGGGAGACAGAGACAGCTACAGACATGCAAAGTATGGATTCAGCAGGGAGGTGTCGAAGGCTAAGGGGCCGTTTACACGACACATATTTTGAGTGAAACCGCACCTTTCTCTCTGCGGTTCTGCCGATCGTTTACACGACACCACTGGCCCCCCTCTTTGAATCAGGAGGTTTCTGAACCCACCTTCCAGAGTGGAGGTTTTTCACTGACCCCCGTTGATAACATAAACATCTCCCACTGAGCTTTTGTTTGAACCACATGCGCGCACTCACGCGCGGACAGCCGGAACCAACTATGGCAACGGACACACACCGCATTCTGAACTACAAATGATGGAATATATTTTGAGTCTCATATTTAATTAGTCTACACCTGAATCTAGCTGCATCTGTGTTGGAAGAGAGGTTGTGTGTTGTCTGATCCAGTTTGTAACGTGATGGTGGTGTAGGAGGAGAGCTAGCTTAGCATTAGCAACATGTGCTCCGGTGTAGCTTGGAAAAGAGCAAAAGAATGTTGGTTCCCACTGGTACTTTTATTACACTGCTTATAAAATCATATAATGCCAGGTCTCCACGGCGCTAAGTCTAATACATGTACATGAATATTTAGAAGATAGTCCGTATATTCCTCACCACTTCATTACAGAGGTTGAGCAAGGCAGCTAGCGTGTACACACGGTCAGGCTCCCAGCTACTCTCTGCTGACTTCTGTGGTGAGTCATGACATATTAAATACGAAGGAGGCACCCTCTTGTGCTTTGGGAAGGTACTACAACTGCAGTATACATACGGTCATTACATAGTCCCCCCAGGAAAGAAAAGGATGTCCTTAGCCGCAAGAAAAGAGAATAAATAACCATCACTTAGCAGCAATCTATACATAGATCACAAGCAAGATTGGTACATTCAAATAAAGATACATTCATAAAAAGCAAATAAAATATAAGTACATGTACAATGTTTTTTTTTTTTACAATTTAACATGAACTTCAAATAACCAGGTCATGCAGAATGACACTTTCGTTTAGCACAAATAACAGGAGTGCAATAACATGTAAACAAAACAAATCACCTTCTTGTCAGTGTGAAAAACAGTCTAGAACGGGCTCTCTTGACCTGGAGGCGATTTTGGATGAGGCTAATTAGCGTCCGGAGGGCGGCCATGATGAAATGTCTTTTCCCCTCTGAACATGTCCCACTGTCTGGTGTGATGTTTGGCTGGGACAACATCGTTATCATCCATTTGTCTCTTCAAATCAAGGGGAACGAGTGGTCGTGCTGGGCCCAGTGCTGCTGTATTTGCAGTGGTTGGTCTTGAAGAAGTGCGGGCAGAATGGGGACTTTGCATGTCCACGCTCGGCACACGTTGTAGTCACGGCTGGTCCAGGAATTAGCCAGGTCCCACACGGGCCGATACGGTACAGGCCAAACAGACTCGTCCGCGTGTCCAGAAAAGGCAAAAGTATCTCACCAAAACCTTATGAGAGAGACAAAATCCTGGTGAGGTCCAGAAGAATTTATCCGAGGTCCAAAGGAGATGTTCGGGCGTCACTTGTAACGTGATGGTTGTGTATGAGGAGAGCTAGCTTAGCATTAGCAACATGTGCTCCGGTGTAACTTGGAAAGGAGCAAAAGAATGTTGGTTCCCACTGGTACTTTTATTACACTGCTTATAAAATCATACAATGCCAGGTCTCCACGGCGCTAAGTCTAATATTCATACATGAATATTTAGAAGATAGTCCGTATATTCCTCACCACTTCGTTACTGGGGTTGAGCAGGGCAGCTAGCGTGTACACACGGTCAGGCTCCCAGCTACTCTCTGCAGACTTCTGTGGTGAGTCATGACATATTAAATATGAAGGAGGCGCCCTCTTGTGCTTTGGGAAGGTACTACAACTGCAGTATACATACGTCCGTTACATAGTCCCCCCAGGAAAGAAAAGGCTGTCCTCAGCCGTAAGAAAAGAGAATAAATAACCATCACTTAACAGCAATCTATACATAGATCACAAGCAAGATTGGTACATTCAAATAAAGATACATTCATAAAAAGCAAATAAAATATAAGTACATGTACAGTGGGATTTTTATTTTTTTTACAATTTAACATGAACTTCAAATAACCAGGTCATGCAGAATGACACTTTCGTTTAGCACAAATAACAGGAGTGCAATAACATGTAAACAAAACAAATCACCTTCTTGTCAGTGTGAAAAACAGTCTAGAACGGGCTCTCTTGAGCTGGAGGCGATTTTGGATGAGGCTAATTAGCGTCCGGAGGGCGGCCATGATGAAATGTCTTTTCCCCTCTGAACATGTCCCACTGTCTGGTGTGATGTTTGGCTGGGACAACATCGTTATCATCCATTTGTCTCTTCAAATCAAGGGGAACGAGTGGTCGTGCTGGGCCCAGTGCTGCTGTATTTGCAGTGGTTGGTCCTGAAGAAGTGCGGGCAGAATGGGGACTTCGCATGTCCACGCTCGGCACACGTTGTAGTCACGGCTGGTCCAGGAATTAGCCAGGTCCCACACGGGCCGATACGGTACAGGCCAAACAGACTCGTCCGTGTGTCCAGAAAAGGCAAAAGTATCTCACCAAAACCTTATGAGAGAGACAAAATCCTGGTGAGGTCCAGAAGAATTTATCCGAGGTCCAAAGGAGATGTTCGGGCGTCACTTGTAACGTGATGGTGGTGTAGGAGGAGAGCTAGCTTAGCATTAGCAACATGTGCTCCGGTGTAGCTTGGAAAAGAGCAAAAGAATGTTGGTTCCCACTTTTATTACATTGCTTATAAAATCATACAATGCCAGGTCTCCACGGCGCTAAGTCTAATATTCATACATGAATATTTAGAAGATAATCCGTATATTCCTCACCACTTCGTTACTGAGGTTGAGCAGGGCAGCTAGCGTGTACACACGGTCAGGCTCCTAGCTACTCTCTGCTGACTTCTGTGGTGAGTCATGACATATTAAATACGAAGGAGGCGCCCTCGTGTGCTTTGGGAAGGTACTACAACTGCAGTATACATACGGCCGTTACAAGTTCTAATGTCACTGTTTATTGAAGGAGGCAGGCGGATATTTCACATGACATGCTGCACTATAACATACTAAATGTGCTAAATAATAACAGTTTAACAATAATAAACAATATTTATGTTAGCGTGGGAGATATATAAAGTTATCTGATTCTAAATGAATCTGTCTGGACCCGTTACGTCCTTTAAACGATACGTAACATGTTGTGTTATTAAAGTTGAAAATGAAGACACCAGGTTTATTTTGTATTTATTTATTCAACACCACAAACTGTATGTCACACAAACACTGAGAAGTAAACTGAACACTGATAAAAAAACATGTTAACCGAACTGTAACTACGTTAATGAACTGGACTCTGCTCTGTTTTCATCCAGGATACTGGACCCATGTCCAAACCGGTCCGCCTGTTGGAACGACAATGTAAGATGTGAGGCAAATAACCTGTTACCACCTTATTTAATTACTTATAGGACTAGTTTGAGTGCAAATTAGTACAGTAATTGTTATCATCAAATATTCAAGAGTTCTCTCTTTTTCAGGATTTAAACTAATAAATTGTGACCAGACAAGACGTAAGTGACAGGAAACGTTATTATATTTGATCCACCAGGGTATGAATCATTTAATAACAAATCTATAAACTTACATCAACATGTGTACAGACAGATTGGTTCTGATCAATTTCTTATAAACTAAACGTCGACAGATTCAACTTCTAGGAACAACAGAACAAGTTATGGGTATTAGAATAACTTATATCTGCAGGCATTTTAACTTAATGTTACTGGCAGGAGATAAGAAATAGAGATTTAGGAGAGGAGGAAGGTAAAGAAGTTTATCAGGGAAGTCAGTTCAACCAGAAATTAACACACTCTCCGGCCGATCTCCGCTGGACCCAGATCCGCTCGTAAACAATCACAACTTGTTGTTACTTTGCAAAGATGATCGTCCCGGCTCCAGTAAGAGAGGGAAGTAGCCTTTAGACGTAAAAAGGTGTTTAGTCCAAGTTACGTTCGAGCTAGACTTCAACGTGTTTACTTCTTCAGCGGCTCGCTGAGGTTCGCATCAATCTGACCCGAGTAATGGTCAGTTCCAGTTGATTTTCAGAATAAGATATTCTTCAAGAAGAACATTCATTCAAAGTTTGGAGCTTAACGCTCGGTTCGAATCTATAACAGTCCTACCATTAATTCTAAGCTGATGGGACAGGTCTTTGACGTATGACCAGAGTCCGACAGCAACAAAGAGAAAGTTATCACATCACTTCCTCCAGAACTCTAAAGAAGAAACAGGAAATGGAACTTTTAAAGGGAGTTTGACATCCCTAGTGCTCAGTTCCCTCATTGGTTCGTTCGACCAGTGGGAGGGAGTTAGCTTAGGTCAAAGATGTCTGAAAGTGTGAATGATGTTTCAGGATAACAGAGTAACACAAAGTAAAAATTAAAGAGAGTCTCTTGTGTTTTAGTTTGTGTCTTGATTCAAATTAATAAAATAAAACAGTGTTGATGTCTGTTAACTGAGAGGATCAGTGAAAAGGTGTAAACCCAGTTCAGAGAGGTGCGAAAAGGTGTAAACCCAGTTCAGAGAGGTGCGAAAAGGTGTAAACCCAGTTCAGAGAGGTGCGAAAAGGTGTAAATCCAATTCAAAGAGGTGCAAGTATATCACTACAACAGCTTCTCGACCTCGCAGGAAAAAAAATAAAAATAAAAACTCAGTTGGATGTTGTGTGATAGAAGTAAACACAAGCAAACATTTTTTTTTCCTTTTATAGATGGCCTCCCTTCTCACCTTACAGCCATCCTCTTCACACCATTATGACATTTTTTCATAGGAAAAAAAGGAAAGACAGAAAGTAAGACTACAAAACATAACAATTATCCACAAAAAGAGCACAAGGCAAACACACCCGACCGCCGTCCGCAATCCTGCAAAGTACATGACAGAAAACAGCAACAAAAACACATATGCATAAAAGACCCATCCATCATAGCAGAGGACTGGTGGGTGGACTCGGGGTGGACCCGTTTAGGTCCGCCCTGCGTCCGCTCTGCGTGTCTAAGTTTTGCGTCCCAGGACTAGCTCTGCTCCGGAACAGGGCTACAGCCGACACTCAAGGAATCCCTACACTGTCAACGTAACGGATCCGACCGTGATTCATGTGGCGTAGGTTGCTTCAAGCGTTTTGGATTGCTCCGCCTGCCTCATTTGAATCAGCCCTCTGAAGCGGATGTTCATCTGCGCTCGTGCTTTTTTTAAAACCAGTCTTCAGTTACGGGCGTCGTTCGAGCTGGATACAGCTACAGAGACGTCTCCTTCTGTGGATTAACTTCTTGCACTGTAAGTAAACTCTTCAAACTGTTATGTATTTGTTTGTGCAGATGAAAGTGGGAATTCCGGTTGATTGGCGAGAGTTCACTTCAGAGAAATTTAAATTTTAACCCTACGATTCGCACTTACAACCCGCCAAGGTTGCCCTTTGTCACCGATTCTGTTCATAACTTTTATGGACAGAATTTCTAGGCGCAACCAAGGTGTTGAGAGGATCCGTTTTGGTGGCCTTAGAATCGCTTCTCTGTTTTTTGCAGATGATGTGGTCCTATTGGCTTCATCAGTTCGTGATCTACAACTTTCACTGGAGCGGTTTGCAGCCGAGTGTGATGCGGCCGGGATGAGGATCAGTTCCTCCAAATCCGAGGCCATGGTCTTGAGCCGGAAAAGGGTAGCATGCCCTCTCCGGGTCGGGGAGGAGGTCCTGCCCCAAGTGGAGGAGTTTAAGTATCTCGGGATCTTGTTCACGAATGAGGGAAAACTGGAGCGTGAGATCGATAGGCGGATAGGTGCAGCGTCCGCAGTGAAGCGGGCGCTGTACCGGTCTGTCGTGGTGAAGAGAGAGCTGAGTCAAAAGGCAAAGCTCTCAATTTACCGATCGATCTACGTTCCCACCCTCATCTATGGTCATGAGCTTTGGGTTGTGACCGAAAGAACGAGATCTCGGATACAAGCGGCTGAAATGAGTTTTCTCCGCAGGGTGTCTGGACTCTCCCTTAGAGATAGGGTGAGAAGCTCAGTCATCCGGGAGGGACTCGGAGTAGAGCCGCTGCTTCTCCACATCGAGAGGAGCCAGTTGAGGTGGCTCGGGCATCTGGTTAGGATGCCTCCTGGACGCCTCCCTGGTGAGGTGTTCCGGGCATGTCCCACCGGGAGGAGACCCAGAGGAAGACCCAGGACACGCTGGAGGGACTATGTTTCTCGGCTGGCCTGGGAACGCCTTGGGATTCCCCCAGAGGAGCTGCTCCATGTGGCTGGGGAGAGGGAAGTCTGGGCCTCCCTACTTAAGCTGCTACCCCCGCGACCCGACCCCGGATAAGCGGACAAAAATGGATGGATGGATGGATGGATTCCCACTTACTACGAACTGTTTTCTTCTGCTCTTTAAACTGCTTGCTAGCGTTGTATTCTGGTCGTTTGTGGGTTTCACATGCTTTATTTTAAGTGTTTTCTTTGAGCCACGTGACCCGACCGTGTTAGGCTAACTGCTAGCTCAAAAGCTAAGAATCAAGCGAGTCACCCTAGTTTTAAACTGTGTTTCTGTTTCTTGACTTTGTTCTAGTGCTTCCTTGCTAGCTCTTGTTTTGAGCTTCATTCTTTGATGTGTTTTAAATTACGTGAATTGCTGTTGAGTGGTTCTTCCAGGTTCTTCGGGTTTGTGCTAAGCTAATAAGATTTGGTCCGGATCGACTCGGATTGAATTCACATTTAAGCTGAAATCAGGAGAATGGTTTTAAACATTGTTTTATTTATTCATTTATTTTTTCTGCCCTTTGTTGATTTTTAGTTATTTTTTAGGACTTCTTGTTTCAATGTATTGAGAGCTAGCTTTCACTAGCCGTAGCTTAACAGGCTTCGGGCCCGTGTGCCAGAAGTGACTGCTTCGTTTGTAGATAATGATACATTTAACAAATGTTCTCATGTCGGTTCTGGAGGAGTGGTTCTGATCTGAAGAAAGCTCGAGTCTATGCTTTTGAAAAACCATTAACTAGCCAGGCGCCCATAGGCTGCACAGAGCTAATGCTAGTGGGGCTAGCCTAGCTAGCTCACGTTAGCAGCCAGAAACAACATGGCTGCCGAGAACTGCATGGCCCCTCGCGTGAACGCTCTCTAAGCTCTAGAAAAAAGTTGTTTTTGTTGGCAGATTAATTTTGATAAAAACGGTCCAGTGGTTTAGTTATCAGTTCTAAAAACTCATAAATAATACATAAATTAATCAATATAACTAGGGTAGGTGAGTAATCTTTAAACTAATGAACAATTCTGCAAGTTTTTTTTATCATGCAGCTGCAAGTTAATTATATTACAGCACAATAGCACAGTGGACATGTGTCATTATGTAGAAAATTTGATATCACCCTTACCTGTCTAATCCTTTGATATGGGATATATTTTTTGACAAGGCCAACATTTCTAAAAATCCTATTTTTTTCCCAGTGGTCTAAGTAATATCCTGAGTAATTTTCTGAGATACTGAATTTTGGGTTTTCATTATAACCATCAACATTAAAAGAAATAAACATTTGAAATATATCAGTCTGTGTGTAATGAATTAATATAATATACAAGTTTCACTGTTTGAATGGATTTACTGAAATAAAACTATTAGAAAAGGACATTAAATAATAAAGTCAAACTGTTATAAAACAATAGATTCTGATCATCTCTTTCATTCTTTTTAGGATGAGTCAGAGCTGATGGAGATGTTGCAGTGGCCCTTGTTACCATCACCAGTGACCATGACACAAATCCAGTTCACTACGAGCATGAACTTTGTTACCAGCCTGTGAAAGTTGGAATGTTCACTGAAAGTGACATCATTGTCAGCTGTCCCAGATGTGTGGATGCCTTCCTGCTGTTTGGGCTCACCTCAGATATCCCAAAGCACTTACCAACACTTTTGAATGTGTTCAGAAGTTCTAGAAGATGGTAACTGTCGGCCAGGTTACAAACTCTCAAGAATGACTTGATGAAGAGTTGTATTTAATGCATCTCCCCTGGAGTTCAACGTTTGTTTTTTTGACAAGAAACAAGAGGCTGTGCAGAGCAGCATGTTAAGGTTCGTCACCAAGGTCTCTGCAGCTCCTCCAGGATCTGCTGGTGCACCAGAAGAACCTACTCCAGCCAGTCCTCCTGCAGCAAGCCAGGAGTCCATGGACAGCTCACCCTCTCCCCAGTAAAAGACGCCTCCCCGCTCCCTCCCTCCAGGTACAGTAATGAAATGTTATTTTTTATTTTTCTGAGTTGTGTCATGTTACACACAGTAACTTCATCTGTTAATCAATTTGTATCTGCTCATGTTCACAGCCTGCTGCTCCTCCTCCACCAGCTCCACCATCCCATCACTGACCTGCCCACCTTCACATACCACCACAGCATCGTCAGAAAGGTACAGCAAAGACATGTCAATGTTTTTTCCTTTATTTTTTGTTTTATGCTACATCTACTGTAATCATCACCTCTCTCTCGACAGCCTCCAAAGCGTCACGCCCCCCTGGTCCATCCACACAGGTAAGGAGAAGTTGTTGCTGTCTGTGTTTTCATTTCTGCAGATGTTGACGTCTGTAATTGCTGTAATTTCTACACAGCTCACATTGTGGACTTTCTTCATGGATGGACAAGTGTCCACTCTGTCCTGCCTGCTGCCTAGCTTCGCTGCTGTCCCATCAGTTTGTCAACATCAACAGTGAGTAGAAGTTGTTCTCTGTCTGTTTTTCATGTTGTCTTTGCAGATGTGAATCAAACAACAAAAAAAAGGTTTTCTTGACCTTTCAGAACTCGAAATACAATCTGGAAGTTGTAGTGTTATTTCCACGGCACATAAAAACAACCAAAGTGCTTTACAGTTGACCTTTTTCATTTACCGGTATGTGGAAACGCCAGTCTTTTGGTCTGTTCCGCCTGCTTTTTTGTTTACTTTTATGTACAACTGCAAATATAAATCAATCAATCAATCAATTTTATTTATAAAGCACCCGTCATGCTAAAAGCAGCTCAAAGTGCTGTACAGAATTATAAAACAATAAACTCACAAAATTAAAGCAAACGACACACACAAAATTAAATACAGTAGTATGGAAAATGTATAGAGTGAACAGAGATGAACCAGTTCAGGAAATGCAGTTAAAAAGATGGGTCTTGAGCCTGCTCTTAAAAACAACAACATTCTCTGCAGCCCTCAGGTTCTCCGGCAGACTATTCCACAGACGGGGGCCATAGTACTGGAAAGAAGCCTCACCATAAGTGTGAGTTCTGACTTAAATGTGTAAATGTGTTTAACTGGCGTTTTATGTTGTGATAGTGAAATGTCCTCAACATACGATGTTGCCAGGTGTCAGAACAACTACAGAGCAGCTGAAACACTGGCAGATATGAACACTGTTCAGACCATGTGTGTT
>JBBPBX010018519.1:9602-45514 GCA_038048925.1 Garcialebias charrua | reverse complement strand
TCAGCCTCATGTTCATGTCCGCCATCTTTTCTGTGTTCTCGGTAAGCCTCATGCTCTTGTCCGTTATCTTTTCCTCCTGGGCTACAAATCTCAGGAGAAGAGCTTGAATGGCTTCAAACAAATCTTCCATAGTTATGTTATTTTTTTTTTCGAGGATGAGCACCTTTGGAAGGTGATTGAAACAGATCTGCTGTGACGTCCTCTAGAACACGTTTTCCTCCTCCCGCTCTTTCAGTCTCCATATCAACAACATAATCATGGTCCTTTGCAGCTGAAGTTTTACCTTTTTTGGATTCTTCTCTTTTAATCGGGGTCTTCTCTTGCCTTCTTTGTTCCTTCTGCACAGTTATGTTTGTAAGAGACGTGATTTGTAAGTGTGGTAGCTGGTCAAAAGACCGAAGTTAGAGGTTCGATTCACACTCGCTCTGAACGCGACGTCTGCTCAGTTCGCCATCTTGCCCGGACCCCAATCGACGAGCTAAGTTCTGGCCATAGTTGCCAAGTCTGTTAATTATAAGCGACTTTGTGCTTCCTTCTTTTTTTCTAAAGTCGCTTATAAATTTTGTGAGTCGTGGTTTTAGGGGCTTGTTTTTCTGTCAGAGTGAAAGCAAAATATGAGTGGTACGTAGTTTTTCCCTTCACGCCCCCCTTTCATGGATGTTACATTCAGGCGGATGTGACGTTCAGGGCCAGATGGAGCCACGAGTTTGACGGCAACACAGAAAATATCACGGAAAAAGTTAAAAGCAACTCAAGTTTAGCTTCAGTCGATAGTGGAACAAGGTTTGTAACTGTATTTAAAGTAAACTGAGTAACTTGAAATGTGTTAAAGTAAATAAATGTACTAATGTAATGAGCTCTGCAGAACAACTGATGGTAAAATAACTAATTGTCGGAATTTGTTTTTGCTCTTAAGTTGGTTGATGACACGGACGGCTTCAATAAATCATTTAACATCAGTTCTGGCCTTCTGATATTCACTTTATGCTACACAGACCTTCAGACCAAACTCTCAGCTTCTTCTGCAACTCTTTCATGGTCTACTAGACCATGAAAGAGTTGTGTCTATCATGACTCCCAGTAACTTAGCCTCTTGAACTTGTTCTATTGATTGTTTTTGTAAAAAGATTTGCAACTTTTGAGCTTGTCTTACAAAATATTTAGAACCCAATTGTTTTAGAATGTTTTAACTTGTTGTCCATTACATTAGAAATAGACAGTGGCTCTTGTCACACCATATTTACTTGATCCAAACTATCAGAAGACATATAGACACCGAAGACACTTTTTTTTTTTTTTGGGATGATTGTTTACTCTGGTATCAGATGCTGTGCAGCTGGAAGGATTTTTACTGAAAGCTTTTTACATTTGAGCTTTTGTTATGATGCTTAACCATGGCAACAATGTGTTTTTTTTAACAACCAGGAGCAGCTGATTAACATCTCAAAAGCTCAGATACCTCAGCTACAGCCCCAAATGAGTTGAAAAGGAGGTACCGTGGATTAATTCCCATCAACCTGGCGGAGGTGCTCGAGCACCTGACCGCCGAGATCAAGGAGGTGGTGGGAAACTCGATTCATGACAATGGGAGGACCGGGATCACACCCAGCACCTTCATCTGTCTGTCTGTGGTGACGAGGAGCTTTCAGGCAGTACGGCTGCCCAGAAGGACCAAGAGGCCTGCTGGAGCTGAGCGCAAACTGGATCCAAGTAGATGGATACGTCTCTGTGGCCGGATCCTTTCCTTCCTGTCCACAGCTATCAGCATCTATAACAACTCTTGAATGAAACCAGGATGATGAGCTACGACAACACTTAATTTCCCTCTGGGATTAATAAAGCTTTCTTGAATTGAATCTGTATTGAAGTAAATAGTTGTGGGAGTGGGAGTGGTGGCGCAGAGGTTAAGAAGGTGCGCTTGTGATCGGAAGGTCGCCGGTTCAAGCCCCGGTACCGACAACATCAAAGATGTGGGTGGGTTAAGTGAAGCGGCCACACTTGTCTCCACCCTGATCTGCCCCACCCTGGGCCCTTGAGCAAGGCCCTTAACCCACACCATCTGCTCCCCCGGGAACCCTAGATATCAGCTCTCTGCTCCACACAGAGGGCTGTGGTTGCTCGGTAGTCTGTGGTTGTGTCAGGAAGGGCATCCGGCGTAAAAAAAACAACTGCCAAATCTTCGTGCGACCAGTTCGCTGTGGCGACCCCTAACGCAGGGAAAAAAGCCGAAAGAAGAAGAAGAATTGAAGTAAATAGTTGTATCATCAGCATATATACCGTAGTCATGCATGCATTGACTAATACAAATCACATGTCATTTACAACAATACTATACTGTACAGCAGAGGATCTAAGCAGCCTTGTGGAATTTCATATGGAAGAGACATATACTTTGAGAAAATTCCATTAAACATAACACATTGTTTCCTTTCAATAAGATACTCATGAGGTTAAGAGCTGAGTTTTTGATAAGCTGACAGCTTCATTAGTAATAGCTCAGGGTCAACAATATCAAAAGCTGCACTAAAGTCAAGAAATACACCAACCAGTTGTTTTCAATTAGCAATTAGCAAGGAGGACCATCAGCCTGACGATGGATCGTTAACACCCTGATGGTTGTTTGCTATTCACATTTATAAGACTGAGCTGAACACAGCTTCTCAGACTGAGGAGAAGTCTTTCGAACGAAAGACGAAACGTTTCTACAGTTTTTTTTTTTGCTTTGTTTTGTTTTGCTTTTTTGAATGTCCAGAGGACCAGACTTAGCTTTTTTAGATTTTTCTACCTGGATTATTGAGCATGCATCAGGTTAATTTGATAATATTGCCTTTTCTTTAGCCTGTTTAATTTTGTCACTTTATTTCAAAGTGAACGATAAATTTTCCAATCTGCAGCATTCCCTGACATCACAGCAACTATTTTCATGTCATTCCTATTTTTCATTAAATTTCTCAAGTGATCATCTAACCAAGGAGACCTGGAGGATCTTACAGTTGATCTTTTAATTGGAGCATGTTTATCACAGACAGCTGAAAATTATTTACAAAAGGAAGTTAATGCTGGCTCGGCTTGTGTTATCTGTAATATATCATTCCACTTTACACATCTCATGTCTATACAATCGTGTTCTGAAAAAACAAAAAAAAACTAAAACTACATTCATTTATATATTACTTTAGCTGAGACTTTTCTGCATCATTCATATTACTGTCATTATTTTCAGTTCTCAGACTACCTGGAATCACTGAATCTTATCAACACATCTGGATCTGCCCATCACTGCAACTTTCATTGTTTTTGGGTTCTGAATGATCGTGTCTTCATTAATGTTTCTCATGGTTCAATTATGGGGGCAATGTCACACTGTTAACTCCTGTAATTACACATCAGTGACAAAGAAGTCAAGTAAATGTCTGATATTAATGTTGTCATTGATCTCAGGGATTCAGCCCAACCCAGGTCCCCCCATTAACTACAGTACTCCCAATGAGTTTAAAAATAATTCAGGTCTCCGTTTCCTGCATGTAAACGCTCGTAGCCTTCTAAAAAAACTTGATGAATTGAAAATCCTAATCAGTTCTTCTGGGGCAGATGTGATCGTTATCTCTGAAACTTGGCTCAACAAATTTGTTCTGAAAAACGACCTGGTAATCAATGAATTTAAGATCTATCGTTGTGATCGTAATAAAAGGGGAGGTGGAGTCGCTATTTATATCAGAGACTCATTGGCTGCCAGGATTGCATCTAAAAAAAACGCAAACCAGTTTGAGGCTTTAGCTGTGAACATCAGTTTGAAGGGAGGTCAGATCTTAACTGTAGTAGGTTGTTATCGTCCCCCCTCCGTAACACCTGCGGCTCTGTCCTCCCTGATTTAATTCATAGGAAATTTAAAACACAATGAGATTGTTATGGCAGGAGATTTCAACATTGATTGGGATAAGTCGACCCCCCTCTGTGATAAATTCAAGGAATGTTGCCTATCTCTCAATCTAACACAACTTATTGATTCTCCCACCAGACCAAACAAAAAATGTCCCGAAAAATCTTCCACCTTAGATCTGTTTTTCACAAATGCACCTCATAAATTTCCTGGAACAGGTGTATTTGCTAACATTTTGAGTGATCATTCCGTAATAGCAGCTCTTAGATCTACTAAGCTTCCACCTGCTAAGCCCAGAATAATTAAAAAAAGGGATTTGAAACATTTCTGTGAACAGTCATTCCTCTGGGATCTATCCCACTTTGATTGGCAACGTATACTATTAATCAACGACGTGAACTATGAACTTGGAACTATTTTCATAATGGTTTCATTTACTTTGTAAACAAACATGCTCCTCTCCGGCAGTTCAGGAGAAAGGGTCGTGACTCGTGACAGCCCCTGGTTTACTCCTGAACTAGCTGAACTCCTGCACAGGAGAGACCATCTTTGGGCCGCAGCAAGAAAATCAGACTCAGACACTGATTGGTTGAATTTTCTGAAGTTGAGGAATAAATGCACAACTGCCATCAAAGCTGCAAAACGTAACTATTTCTTATCTCAGACCTCCAAAAATCTAAATGATCCTAAAAAATTCTGGAAAACCATCAAATCTCTCTCAGGCATCCCCCAATCATCTGACCTCCCATCACAACTTCTTGTTGACTCTGTTCCTGTGTTAATCACACCTTCTCTTTTTCTCCGTTCTCAGTCAGTGAGGTAAATAAACTGTTAAAAGATCTTGATCCTAAAAAATCTGCAGGTCCAGATGAACTTCCACCTTATTTCTTAAGGCTGGCTGCTCATATCATCACAGTCCCTGTGACCCACATCTTTAATCTGTCCATAAGCCAAAACACCATTCCGGATGCTTGGAAAACAGCCTTTGTTCTTCCTTTGCTGAAGGGAGGTGATCCCACCTCACTGAACAATTATCGACCGATCTCTAAACTCTGCATTTTAGCCAAGGTTCTAGAAAAACTGATAAACTCTCAGATCAAAAATTATCTGGACTCATTTAACATCTTACCTCTCCATCAATCTGGTTTCAGGAAAAAACACAGCACAACAACTGCTTCTCTGAAGGTTCTGAATGATGTTGTTGAAGCATTGGATGCTAAGGACTATTGTGCTGCACTTTTCTTAGACCTGTCTAAAGCTTTTGACACTGTGGATCATAACATCCTGTGTCATAAGCTCTCAGAAATCGGTTTCTCTGATCACACCATCGGTTGGTTTTCTAATTATCTTTCCAATCGGAGGCAATGTGTTCAACATAACGGTACTTCTTCCAGCTATTTAACAGTTAAAAATGGTGTACCACAAGGCTCAGTTTTAGGACCAACCCTCTTTACAATCTACATAGCTAATGTAGGTCAGAGCATCCCTGATGCATCCTTACATTTCTATGCTGATGATACAGTTGTTTATTGCCAAGCTAAAACAGTAGCTAAGGCTTTCCAGTTACTGCAATCCGCTTTTGACATCATTCAGTCAGATTTGTTCCGTCTCAAACTTGTCCTAAATGCTGATAAAACAAAAGGGATGTTTTTTTCAAGTAGGAAGTCGGTCCCAGCAGATCTTCCTCTGATTTTATCCTCAAATGGTGTCCCTATTGAGTTTGTTGATTCCTATAAATATTTGGGTATCCTGGTCGATTCACATCTCTCTTTTAAACTCCACGTGGAAAACCTAGTGAAGAAACTGAAAGTTAAACTGGGTTTCTTTTTCAGAAACAGATCATGTCTAACACTGAATGCTAGGAAACACCTTGTATCTGTGACTTTCCTTCCCTCCATTGATTACGGTGACATTATCTACATGAATGCTCCTACAAGCACCCTGCAGATGTTGGATGTTGTCTATCATGGTGCACTAAGATTCATAACTGGCTGTGATTATCGTACCCACCACTGCACCCTGTATTCACTGGTTAACTGGACATCATTAACCTCACGCAGACTCTTCCACTGGTACATTTTCATCTTTAAATCACTTCTTGGTCTGCTGCCCTCATACATCTCCTCCTACATTTGCGTGAGTGCAGTTACAACGTGCGCTCTCAGGACCTGCAGTGTTCCGTCAGTGAGGACTGAACTTGGAAAAAGGGCCTTCTCCTACTCCGCTCCTGCTTCCTGGAATATCTTACAAAAAGATCTGAAGCTCTCGGCCGTGACCTCTCTAAATGGTTTTCAGAATCTGTTGGAATCCTGGCAAAAACCAATGCAGATATGTTCCTGTCTTTGATTTTTACCTTATAATATTTTGCTAGTTTTTGATACTTTGTTAATTTTTTTTTAAAAAAAGTCTATGTATTTCTCTCTTTTGTTTTTCAATTGTTTATTGTTTAAGGAAATTCTACCATTGCTGTTCATCATTCTTTAGTTTTAACAGGTCGCTTTTGTAAACGAGTCCACGAGGCTCAATAAGATTTACCTGACTAAATAAAGGTTGAATGAATATAATCTATTAATCCTTGAGTGACATTTTGGTCCACACTACTTACCAGTGGGTGGCGGTAATGCACCAGTTTCGTCGTTTGCCAACCGCCAAAATAACATCAAAGAAGAAGAGTGTATGTATATATATATAAAAAAAGTTACATGCTTTTATTTTGGTAACTGCCTTGTGAGCGGAAGTTAGCTTGACCATCGATGAGGTAAGTTCTTGCTATTGTTGCCAAGTCTGCTTATTATGAGAGACTTTAGGCTTCTTTGTTTCTAAAGTTGCTTATAAATTTTGTGAGTTACGGTTTTTGTGGCTTGTTTTTCTGTCCGAGTAAAAACAAAATATGAGTGGTACGTAGTTTATCCCTTCACGCCCCCCTTTCATGGATGGTACGTTCAGGCGGATGTGACGTTCAGGGCGCGGTAATACACTGCGTTTGTAAACTGCCAGAACACCATCGAAGAAGAAGAAGACGTTCAGGGCTCGTTCGACCCACACGTTTGGCGGGCAATGGCGGCAACAAAGAAAACATAACGGAGAACGTTAAAAGCAACTCAAGTTTAGCTTCAGTCGATAGTGGAACAAGGTTTGTAGGGGAGACTGGGGTAAGATGAGCCATTTTTCATATTTAGGATCACTACATCAAGGCAATCATAGTTTTGTTGCCAACCAATATATCTGCATATATTTCAGGTTGTTGTGCCTCCCTTCAAACAACAGAATGGGTGTGAAGCATAATTGTTCAAATAATAAAGCATGTCTGAAAAAAAGTGGTCTTGTGGCACAACTTACCCCCTTAATGGGGTAAGTTGAGCATAGGACTGGTGTAAGATGAGCCATATCCCTACTTTTTTGCACCCTGTTTCTTGAGAAGTTCTCCAGCCTTCTTCTTTTCTTTTTCTTTTTGACTTGTTTCCAACAACAACTTCTCAGGTGTGTCAGTCAAGATTTGTGTCTTCACCTTTGTACGTTTCCTTTTAGGCTTTGTTGCCGTCACCTTTGGGAATGGCATTATTTCTATTGGAGATATGTATCCTGGATGGCTGGGAGAGACAGAACTACCAGAAAGTGATGACGACTCAGGCCCTGTGATGTTAGGTGTTGGTAGGTCAGCTGAAGTAGATGGCTGGTCAGATAGCTCGTCAGGGTTGGTTCTGTCTGTGACCATGGATGGTGCATAGGCTTCCTGTGGGAAGATATCTCGGTTGAAAGGAAAGATACCAGTGGACCTGAATCCAGACAGGATGTTTCTTGGTGTCATTGCTGACAGGAAGGTCTCATGCACAATCTCTGGGATGGCATAAATGGAAGCAGTTTATCCAGGGTGGGTTCGCATCCAACTGTCCATGGCCTTGTTGTAATATGTCTTGAATGGTCCATAGACTGACATATCCAAGGGCTGCATTTTATGGGATGTATGAGGTGGCAAAGTGAGCATCACGATCCCATTCTCCCTAGCAATCTCCACAGACTGGCACAGGGATGTTGTTTCGCTTTGGAAACTCGTAGGCAAGTTCTCTGCATTTGAGGGTAGTAAGCCCATGAAACTGATCTGCCAGATTCTTAATATGTTTGGCAAGTTCAGACTCCATGTCATCTGAGAGAATCCTTTTAGCCTCTGCTACTCCAGCATAGCCTGTCTTTTTCAAAGGTGCTTTTTCTTTTTCATCAATGTACCTCTTCAGTGTCATTCTGTCTAGTTTGGCATCCTTAGCTGCTGCTCGAATAGACTTCCCTTTTCTTACTTCACTGGTGGCTCTTTCAAGAACATCAGTGGTGGCTCCCCTACTTGTTTTGCGCTTATATACGCGAGGCATGATGTCCACTCTGTAATCATACAAATGCAGAATATTGATTTAATGTTTAAGACATATAGGCTACAGCTAAAATACACTTAAGTGTATGAAGTAAGTTGAGCCACCGGCTCAACTTACCCCTGGTGAAATGGCTCAATTTACCCCAGAGCTACCATTTTGACATTATTAGTCCCCACAGCTAAAATAGTGCATTTTTATGCTAGTTTGAAGACCTCATGTTGTAGCTCATAGATACCACAATTGATGTATAAAACAAATTTAAAATTATCTATTTTGGTCTAAACACAATTCTCATGAAACTTTTGATAGACTAAATTCACTTTCAAGAGTGAAAAATGTTTTTCCAGAAATAAATGTCTAACCACTTTACCCATGTGGTTCTTACCTTCACAGACTCCATGAAATGGCACCCTCCTCTTAAATATTTGGTCACATGATCAATTTTGTTTACCGTTTCTTAGCAACAAGGGGTGGCTCAACTTACCCTTTGGCTCAACTTACCCCAGTCTCCCCTAGCTCCTCTGAGGTTTGAGAACAGTTCATCTATGTGCGGCAATGGATGACAATCAGCAACAATAGCTTTATTTGGCTCCCGCAAATCCACACATATGTGAGGCTTTCCTCCATCTCTTCTTTGTGTCACGACTATGGGAGAAACCCAAGGAGAAGCATCAATACGTTCAATGATGCCCTTCTCCTGGAGATCCTTGAGCTCTTCTGAAACAACTTGTCTTACTGAAAATGGAAGTCTCCTGAGTTTTTGTTGTACTGGAACAGCATTTGGCAACATCTGTACTTTATGTATGAAGTTTTTAGCATAGCCAACTTCCCGAACTGACATTCCTGGAGAATGATCTGAAGCAGTCTCTGTTACAGCTGGTTGAACCATAGAAGTAGGAGAAGTAGCAGTAGTAACAATTTGTCGTCCCTCAAGTTTCATTTGTAATGCCTGGAACAAATCTAAACCCAGAAGAGCAGCACCTGACTCAACAATGATAAGAGTACCTGCAGTAGAATGACCATCATGAGAAATAGTAGCTTTTAAGCACCCTTTCACAGAAATTTTCTCTTTTGCATAGGTAACAAGAGCAAATATAGGTTCAGTTAGTATACAGTCAGAAAAGTAGGTGCGGTAGATATCTTCTGGTATAATGGACACCGATGAGCCTGTATCCACAATCAGCTCAACATCTGTACATCGTCCATTAACAGTCACTTGAACTGTGCAGAGGATCTTGTCTTGCACTGCATTGTTCATGTAAAGAACTGTGGGCTCATTAACGACGACTTCACGTACCTCCTTTTGAGTCGAACGGCATACACGTGAAAAATGTCCCACTTTACCACACTTGTTGCATGTCGTTTTAGCAGCAGGGCATGAAGGTTTGTTAGCAAGATGGTCGAAGGATCCACAGCGGAAGCAGGAACGGCGAGTAGGCAGCAGCAACCTGAGTCGCGGAAGGGGCAGGGTCCCGCGGCCTCCTCCTCTCGTCCCAGCGGTGGCTTGGCTTTGGCTGCTTTTGTACGGCCCTCACAGGAGCGGAAGCGCTAGTAGCGGTAGCATCAGAAAGGACGTTAGCATCTCTTAATCCACTTTCAATTTGCAACGCCAACGTAGTAGCTTTAGCAAGTGTTAGGTCCGGTTCAAGTAATAATCTGTCTCTGATGCGAGTATTAGCAACACGCTCAATCAGTTGATCACGTAGCATTTGTTCCTCCATGTTTCCAAAATCACATGTAGCAGCTAACTCCCGCAGAGAAGCTAAAAATTGTTGTACCGTCTCATCCGGCCTTTGTGTATGTTGTCGAAACTTGTGACGTTCAGCGATGACATTCACCTTCGGGACAAAATGTTCTTTAAGGGCAGTAATAGCAGTAGCAAACGTGTCCCCAGTATTCGGCAGGCTGTAGAAAAGTCTTTGGCCTTCTGGACCCAGAGCATGAAGTAGAACCGCGCGCTTTCTGGCATCAGGCCAGCCATCTCCCGATGCAGCTATCACCAACATGTAGTTGTCGAACATCTTCAGCCATGTTGGAAACTGTATCGCCGGTTCCCCTGGGCATGGCATGAATGGAGCAGGTAAAGGCACAGAAAGAGCCATCCTCGTCGCCATTGTTGTGGTGTTGCTATATTGAAATAGTAGAATCAGACAACCTCAGACGTAGCTCAGTTCAATTCTCCATTCTTTATTCTTCTCCTCCAACTCTTACATCATATCCTGTTCTATCCTTACTCAGAGGTCCCCCTGCTGTCCTTCTTATGCAATAGCAGAACAGAACACGTGGTAAAGCTGCTGATTTACACCCCTAGTCTTTAGCAAATGACTCCACATAATGTGGTATATTGTTCATCTGAGCTTGTATATGTTTAAAACCGGGTAAGAAGTCCTTCTACTTGAAGTATTTTTATTCAGTATACTCCAGTACATTGAAACCATGTTGTGGATGAGTGGTAGATCTTCTGGTATCAGAGTAAACGATTCATTGCTGAGATTGATGACTGTCTGTCTCCACTGATAATGCAAATATCTTTCTCAGCACAGTTTTAGAGAGAACAATGGCTGTTTGTTACATTTTACACAAATAAACGAAGGAGCTGAGTTTTCATCTCAGCACAATCAGCTGTGTCGGTCACCTTTCACCTACTTTGTCTGGGCTGCAGACAGGACAGAGTTAATTCAGCTCTTTCTTCTCAGTCTGGTCTCAGATCATGTGCTCTGTGGAGGAGGCTGTCAGGACACCCGCTGCTGTGACACGGGCGCTTTCTTTGTGTGAACTTTCCCCTGATTCTCACAGTCAACCCCCAGCAGGTCTTTACAGATGAGCACAGCCTCTGCTGACGACATCATCCACATGAAGAAACACTCAAATATAGACTGAGCACTCTTTCTCCTTGAAGTAATTCATGTTTCTTTAGATCGTCAAATCTAAACAATTAAATAATAATTTACACATTTTAAACATTTATGTGATGGACTGGAGACCTGTCCAGGGTGTCCCCCACCTCTCACACAGTGACTGCTGGAAATGGACACCAGTGACCCTGTGACCCGAAAAGAAATAAGTGGGTAAAGATAACAAATTAATGGATGGATGGATGGATGGAGGATGGATAGGTAGATGATGGATGGATGGATGGATGGATGGATGGATGGATGATTAATGGATGGACAGATGGATGGATGATGGATGGATGATGGATATTTTTTAACGTTATTTATCATCAGAAGTAATAAAATACTATTAATGGGGGTGTTTCTTGTAAAAGTAAGTTTGACAAAATACAAATCAATACAAGGAAAATTTGTTTTGTTTCACTCTTTTCTGAACAAAATTAGTTTGTGAATAAATTTGTAAAAAATTTAATACAAATACTTTGTTCGTCAAATTTCATGCTCAGTAATCCAGGGAGAAAAATCCAACAAAGTTAAGTCAGGTCGTCTGGACGGATTCTTTTTGTTGAACTGTTTCTTCTTTCATCCAAAGGACTTCTTCAGTCAGAGGAGCTGCAACAAACTCAGTCTTTTAAATAGCACCTTCACATAGTGGGTGAAAGCATCTTATCACCATCAAACTGGTTGATCCACTATGTGAGTTTGCTACTTATGGGACTGAGTTTGTTGCAGCTCCTCTGACTGAAGAAGTCCTTTGGATGTAAGAAGAAATGTTTCAACAACAAAAAAAACGTCCAGAGGACCTGACTTAACTTTGTTAGATTTCTTTATTCAGTTCATCTGTTTCAGTTTGTTTGTTTACGGGTGTTTGTTTTTTTAATCTTGGAAATGTGGAGGCTTTTGATTGTTCCTAGGCTGACAAGGCTTTGAAGAAACTCGTTTCTACATGAAGAAACACTCAAATATAGACTGAGCAGTCTTTCTCCTTCAAGTAATTCATGTTTCTTTAGAAACCTTTCTTTTTGCCAACAAAAAAGAATGGCAATATTGCACGTGAAGCAAGGTTGTTAAAAAAACAAAAAAATAGTATCAACATGGACAACAAACTGAAACATCTGGATCAAAGTACAGGAAGGATCACAGGCTAAAATAATAAAAGAACGGAAGGATTTGGAAAGACTTAGAGATGAACTTAGGAAATGACTAATTATAAATCATTGAAATACTGTAATTCACACACAAAATTGACAAAATATACAGTCTAATGAACAAATACATTGAAACATGACAACGTACGAAGACTCAGAATCTAAAATTTACAATGTTGAAGATGTGATTGATACAAATTTCTTTCCAGTTATAAAAGACTGTGAATACTATAATGAAGAGCAGTTTAATGATATCAAAATGACAAATGGAGGTCTCTCTATTATTCATTTCAATAGTAGAAGTATAAATGCAAATATATTTAAGATAACAGATTATTTAAAACAATTACCGTATTTTTTGGATCATAGGTCGCACCGGAATATAGGTCGCAGTGTCCAATTATTGCCAAAAATTTGGAAAAATCCATAAATAGGTCGTACCGGTGTATAGGTCGCACCTACGTCACCGCCGACGTAACGCGTCATCCACCGCTGACGCGCCGCGTGACCGCTGAGTCAACCCGGTAATATGGACCGAGTGTTTAGCTCTGCTGCTAATGTCTGCCAGAAGCTAACAGAAGCTAACACGAGACGAGTCCGTCTCTGAAAACACGAATAAAAAATCTCATCTCATCTCAAATGTTTTCTCCAGGACATAGTTAAGTACATTGGAGCCTTATAATTACTCTGTAAGCAGAAATAAATATACACGATTGGTTTCGAAGCTATTTATATAACGTAAACAGAAGCTAAACACGAGACGAGTCCACCTCTGACACGAATAAAAAATCAAATTTTATGTCAAATGTTTTCTCGAGACCATAGTAACGTAAATTGAAGCCTTATAATTACACTCTGTAAGCAGAAAAAATATAAACCGATTGGTTACGAAGCTATTTATAACATAAACAGAAATACAACCACAAGCTAAAAGAAGCTATGCTAATAAAATATCGTTTTATTTTATTTTAATCTCAAACATCTAATAAAGCTACTCACTTGTAAACATCCACACTGTGATTCCATTGTGTAAGTTTCAGAAAAATCCGCTGAGTGGTTCTTGACTTATCTTGCAAACAAACAGAGCTAACAGAAGCTACATCCAGACCAGGAGGCCGACAGAGTCAGTCCGAGCAGAGGAGCTTTTTTCGGACACATGAGCTGGAAACGGTCTTCTTCTTCTTCTTGGGTCGGTGTACTCCTCTGGAAGTGGTACTGCACTGTGCCCCTGGCGGCTAACGGAAACGGCTAACTGCGTCACACCACTACCTCTGCTAATTCGTAGCAGGCTAGCCAGCGAAAGTGACGCGACAAAGGAGACGTCTCAAATAAAGAGAAAAAAGATCTTGGAAGGACTCGCTCGTCTTATCTCGGACATGCCTCCGGAGAAAGGAAAGCGAAAGACAAGACTTCCAAAAAAGACCAGCAGGGCGGCGAGCCCACCCTCGCGCGCCTGCCCCAGCGGATGCGGTTTTTCCCTCTCAGCGACGGACACCCACGAGGCCTGTCCTGTCTGCTTGGGGATGCTGCATGCGAACATGGCGCTGGACGCACCCGAGTCTTGCCCACACTGCAGCCAGATGCTGGAGGCGGTGAGGAGGCATTGGGCAGACTTCGTCGCCAAGGCCATGGGGGCTGCTGTGGCGCCAGCAGACCCGGACACTACTGAGCCTCTGACTCCCACGCCGGAGCTCGAGAGCATGGCTTTTGACGACAGCACCCAAGTCGAATGGGGCGACAGCCCAGATGTGCTGGCCCCCATGGTGGACTTAACAGTCAAATTTGACACTTGAGGCATGATGAACGAGGACGAGATCTTGATTTCAGCCTCAGGTGAATTTTCTGCGGACGACGCCGACGTCAGATACGGGGAACAGGGAGAAGACCTCTCCCGCACCCTGGTACCTGTGCTCCTGGAGACTGACTTTTCCATCCCTGCTTTGTTCGACTTGTGTCACAGAGCAGCGGACACACTGCAGATCCCATGGCCGGAGCCTCCACCTCGTCAACAAGTCATGAGGTTGGCAGGAAATTATTTTTACTCAAAGCAGCAGGCCGCCATGAGGCAAAGGATGCCCATCTTTCCGGACTTCCTCACAGAACTGACTCGCACCTGGTCTCAGCCCAGAGCTCCCATGCTGCTGCCGCTCTCGCTGTTTCTCGACGTGGACGGGATGGATGAAGTGGGAATAGCCAACGCGCCTCAAATTGAGGACACGCTGGCATCTCATCTGGCTCCCAAATCATCCGGGACAAAACCAACTCTCCCCAGCAAGGCCTGTCGAGCTTCGGCTTTTCTTCTCGAGAAATGCTACAGGGCTCAGGGTCTCGCGGCGCGCGCTATGAACGCGTCCGCAATGATGCAAGCCTACCTGGCTGAAAAACTACAGGAGCTCCAGGTAACGACAGACAAGCAAGCTGCCGCGGAGCTGCTGGATGAAGCCCGTAGGGCACATGTGTCAATCACATGGCCCGCGGGCCAGATGTGGCCCGCCATGTCATTTTATGTGGCCCGCGAGAGGTTCGTTTAAAAGTTTTGAGTGTCTAAAAATAAATACGAGCATGTTTTGACCAAAAACTACCTTTCCCACAATGCCTTTCAACTACGGTAGCCCACAATGCCTTTCAACTACGGTAGCCCACAATGCCTTTCGACTACAGAATCCGCAGCAGTGTTTCTACCTTCATGCCAACGAGTGGAATTGAGATATAAATAATGATCCCAAAATGTCCAGAAAGAGAAAAGTTGATGCAGACGGAAGTTTCAAGAAAGATGGGAAGGCGAATACTTGTTTGTGCTTCCAGGAGAAAGACCGGTATGTCTTTTGTGTTACGAGGCGATGTCGGTTTTGAAACCAAACACGGAGCTAAGTATGCTAAAGCTAGCCTTCAAGAAAAGCAACACATTCTGCCAAGAATTAAAACGCAAACTGCGGTCGCAGCAGTTTGTTCATGAAACCCACAGCCAAAAACGAGGCTGCAGTGAAAGCTAGCTTCATTGTGGCTGAAGAAATCGCTTCCAAGTCGTTTTCAGATGGAGCATTTTTGAAGCAGTGCATGCTGAAGGTCTGTGAGCAGAGACGCAAACAAGTCATCACGCAGATGTCTGACACGATCACGGCTTTCCAGCTTGAATGGACTTATGGATGTGACAAGTGAAACAGGACAATCTTGTCCACTTTCCTGTTTGTCAGGTTAGCATTTTTTTAAACAATTAAATAAAATATAATAAAATGTAATTCAACAAAGAAGAAGAACATTTAAACTGTGTGCAATTTAATGATTGTGCTTGCATTTTGTTTTGTGTTAATCATTTCAGAACATGATCAATCATAGAGAGAGAATCCACTTGTGTGTTCCAGGCAGCATCTCCTCATCAAAGACTACCGGTAACCAAAAAACTTGAGTAATATAGTTGTGAACTGAGTCAACCTTTATTTTGGTATTTTTAGTTGATTACATATTATTTATGTGTAGCTGCTGTTGTAATTATTTAATGTTTGCAGGGTGTGTATGCACACAAATTGTTGTCATCAAACCATCAGTTGGATGCAAGGCTGTGTGTAGCCTTTTTTTGTAAAATGCTACATGTGTCATACATGTTCTTTGCAGCTCAGTTTTATGTTATTTTTCTTTATTAACTTGGACATCTAAAAAAGCTAAGTCTGGTCCTCTGGACATTCAAAAAACAAAACAAAGCAAAAAAACTGTAGAAACATTTCGTCTTTCGTCCGAAAGACTTCCTCAGTCTGAGATGCTGTATTCAGCTCAGTCTTATAAATAGCACCCTCTCACAGTGGATCAACCAGTTGGCTGATGACAGCCGAAACCAGCTGCTCACATGATCATGGAGGACCACCTCTGGACCATCAGGTCCAGAGGACCAGACTTAGCTTTTTTAGATTTTTCTACCTGGATTATTGAGCATGCATCAGGGTATTAACTTGGACAGTTTGATCCTTCATTAATGGAGTTATGTGGGTTTTCATAAGCTGACAAAATTTAAAAGGATTTATGTTAGAGCAACAAGCAAACAGATGTTTTCTATGCAACTGTAATTGTCAGTTGAATAAGTTATAATAAATGAGTTATTCAACATTAAGGAGTACGGTAGTTACATTTATTTTACATTACATTAGATTACATTTAGTTACATTTATAAGTTACATCTGGCCCTTCAAGGACAGCCATTATGCCGATGTGGCCCTCTGTGAAAATGAGTTTACCTCCCGGAGGGACAGAAAATTCCTTTTCTCCACCATTTGATAGAACCGACAGGACTTTTTGGAGCGCTGGATCGAATTCAGACCAGGCTGGACCAGAGGCGCAAACAGGCTGAAGCTCTCCGAGTGGGCATCCCCAGAAGAACCTTCGCCCCCCCAAGGAGTCAGCTGGGAGAAGAGCACCGCAGCCTCGACACCATTCAGCCACACGTGCCCCAACGCAAAAGCGGCCGGCGTATGAGGCCGAGCACCGGCAGAGACCACCGCCGGGCCCACCTCAAACCGAACACGCCTGGAGTAACAGTGGCGTAGCCAGGATTTTATGAGGGGCGGTTCGTTTGAAGAAAAAATGGACCTCTGATTGGTTCATTGGCGGTGGTACACGTTACTTCAAACGTGTAAACAAGCTAATTAGCTAGCTAGTTAAAACAATGCTGTGTGAGGTAAATCTTACCAAATAGGTGGTTTTTGTTAGTGGAGAAAGAGCAACACACTGAGAGGGGATGTGTGTCCAGTCTTCTATTCAGAACTCATCCCAGAGACACGGTACTCCGAGTCCCACCCGAACATACACAGAAAAAAAATACCACCGAAGAAGAACGAATGACGTCATCCTCTTAAAGGCACAGTACCACTCCTTAACATAAATGCAAACTAACCCCACAACAAATAATATAACTTCAATTGCAAAAATAAATAATCTTTTTACTTTGCTTTGTGGTTAGACATTGTTTTTTATGAATGAAATTAATAAATTGAAAAATACAACAATACAATTCACATGTACACAAAAACAATTGACCAGGGGTCTGCAACCTGCAGCTCAGGGTCCCTCTGCAGCAGCTCTTTCAAGCTTTGACCAAAACTGAATTTTATTGGTTCTTATAACTGGAAGGGTTAGTTTTAGCAGTTTTCCTACATTACAAGGAGTTAACATACTTTCACTTTATGCTTTATTTCTTTTAAGTAGGATACTTAATTTTTCTAGTAAAAAAAAAAAATCACATAGGCCTGCATTGTTTGTTTTAGTTTTTAGAAACTGGGCAAAACTATATTAATTTTTCCTTCTTTACAAGAATCTTGTCTTTTATTTTATCTTAAAATGTAAAAATATCAGTAAATGTTAAAAAATCATTAGACATTTTTAGTTTTATAAATCATTCCTGCTGGCCAGAAAAATGTCCTCTAACAAACTTAAAGTGGTCCGTGGGCCACCAGTTGAGAATCCCAGTTGCAGCAGGTGTTGTGGCTCCGGACACGTTTAATTTAGTGAATAAAGGAGCAGAAATGGCTCTTTGTATCGAAAAGGTTGCAGACCCCTAGAGTAACATTAAAATTTCTCAAGACAAATGTAGTTTTGCAAAACCTTTATTTACATTGCATAAGACAGTTCTGTCCAACATCTTATGTCTCTGGATAGACAAGTGAGTCCAGCTCCATCCTCCTCGAGTGTTTGTTTGCAAACACATCAACAACGCTCTCAAGGTCAATGTGTTTGCTGTAGTGAATGTGAAGTAGTGCCAGTGAGAGACGCTCCTTCGTCATTGATGCCCGCATGTAGCTGTTCAAGCGACGAAGGGCACTGCGCTCACATTCGCAGGTCACAGGCAGTGTGTAGGCCAGTTGAAGTAGGACGTGCAAGTTGGGGTAAAGGTCTCGGTCACACTCTTTAATGGAACCTGCAGGGGTGTTCGGCCTCTGTGACCCAGGCACTCTGCCGTACCTAGCAGAACAATTATTAAAACAAAATGTTCTGTATAGTAATGTTGTAACATTCAATTTCTAAAATGGGCTTCTCAGGTGCTTAACTTCAAAATAACTTACTTCAACTTCCACCTTGTAATCTCTTGGTCAACAAGTTCTGGACTGGGTAGGTCTTCGGCATACATGCTCACAATCTCTGTGGTGTCCAGATGACGATTGCAGATCACAGATGGCACTAGTCCCAATAGCTGTGGCAGACAGAGCTGAGTACAAAAAAGAAACTTTGTAAGAAACATATTTAAGTTTCAAGTTTTATATGTAATTTTTAACTTGTATGTAATTTTTTTAAATAATTTCTTAGATTTTTATTTGTATGCTGACCTCTGTAATATGTACACAATTGTTCAAAAGTTTTGGGTCAACCACACATTGGATCTCAGACACCTGTGACAAAAACAAAAAACAAAGAACAAACAAAAAAATATTAAATGACAAAGCTGATCATCGTTACTTCTGTCAGCATGGAGGCAGCCATCTTCATCATTCGAAGCACTGGTACACACCAAACTTGCACGGTCTTCATCTAAGATATGACACGTGAATAAGAGATTTTAGAATATTTTTTAGACACTTTTAGCATTTAAATAATCATATCAAAAGATTTAATATTTAGCTAAAAGAATTTACAGAAATACATTCTAAATAAGAAAACATTTGTTCCTGAAATCATTCTAAGACATATTATTGACAAAATCTATTTTACAAGAAGATCTGTTTTATTTATTTATTTTACCTGGAACTCTGTTTCTTTGAAACAAAGTTGTACATTGAAGCGCTGCTCTTTTCCTCTCTGTCCTTCTGCTTGCACCTACCCATGTTGGTATCCAGCACAGAAACCTGAAAAACAGTTTAACATAATATTAAGTATGTAGTAAACAATTTAGTAAGATCTGCTAAGACATTTTGGGTTTCTATTTGAAAACGTTTTTTTTACTTGTCTTACGTACAAAAACAGTTTTTCTGAATGTTTGTTCTTTTGAAAATTTATCCAAACATTTATTTTTCACCAAATAGGCTATATTACAGTATATTCAACACTGCTAAGTTATTGTTTGTATCCTGTCCAAACTAGGCCTGAGGCCTGTAGCTTTTGTTTAGAAAAACATGGACGCTCAGTTTCAGGCTTCCTGTGAGTAACTATCTGTCCTATCACTGTAAACTTAGCTTTAGGGATAGAATGGGGCCGTACTGGTACTAATTTCAGATAAATTACTGTTCCCAACATGGCGGAAATAGCCAAAAACAAGGAAAAAAAACGTGGCGAAAATCGTTGCTACTTAGCTTAGCTTTAGCATGTTTTAGCATTATCCATATCTTATAAAAACGTGACCCACTTCTAATCTCTCTAACATCAAACAGTACTACTTAAAATACACAAATGAACAGTTGAATCAAAAACCACAATGTAATTTTACCGTTTGAATCCACCGTGTTGCCTTCCAAGCCAGGACAGAGTGAACGTTGTCTTCCCCTCACAGTCTTGCGGGAGTTGTAGACGGGACTTCATAGGCAAAGTGGGCGGTTCGTTCGAACCGGGCGAACCCCCCCTGGCTACGCCCATGAGTAAGAACAGATTTGTTCCCCGCCAGGCGGACCGGTACAGAACCTCCTCGGCGAATCGGGACACCAAACAGAAGCGTGCCTGATGAACCTGGACCGCTTCTTAACTTTACATGATCACCCGCCCACGCGGTACGGGAAATGATCTTTTCACGTCCAGACTTTGTTTGTAGCACGGTACAAAAAACTGGTGACTTTGTTTTAGACACAAATCATGTTCTTTCTGCTGTGAGTGACATAAAGTCAAATATGACGTTACACATAAGCACGAATAAAGCTCAAAAACAGCCCCTCTCTGTTTTCTTGACTCAAAAAAAAAAACATAACAACAACAAACACAATAACATCAGCAGAAAGGGTCTCTCTGTCATACCAGCCGACATAAAGGGAGGGGGCCATGTGCTGTCTCCAAACACTCTTGATCAGAGCAGTTGGGCGGTACGTCTGCAGGAAGGTCCTCTCCCTAACGTGGTTGACCTTCAAGGGACCACAGGAATTAGGGCCATTGAGGGAGAGCTGGTTCTACCACCTGCTCCTCTACAGGGACCCTCCACATCACCAGAAGGAACAGTCTCGCCACTTAGGCTGAGAGCTGTGCCAAATTTCAATTTGGTGGCGGAAAGGGTCAAGCTGGTGGCCTCAGGCCTGCCAGAGAATGTGGTAAATACCATTCAAAATGCACGAGCTGTGTCACTCAGTCTCTTTACGCCCGGAAATGGCATATTTTTGAAGTCTGGTGCACAGAAATAAATATTATTTCTTATTCATGTGACCTGGCTCAGCTCCTCACCTTTCTTCAGGACGTGCTGGAGAAAGGTCATTCTTTTTCAACAATTAAGGTGTTCCTATCAGCAATTTTGGCTTGTCACGAGGGCTGAGGGAGCAGGATGCCTGGCGCGCACCCGCTCATAATAAGATTTATGAAGGGCGTGCTGAGAAAGAGACCCCCCAGCAGGATCTTGACCCTTGGATGGGATCTTAGTCTGGTCTTGGGGGCTCTCTGTGATCCCCCATTCGAACCACTGAGCGACATTAAGATGGATTTATTATCTTATAAGACCGCTCTTCTCCTGGCTCTTTGCTCGACGAAACATGTGGGTGACCTCCATGCCTTGTCCGTACACCCAATGTGTACCAGGTTCGCCCCTGACGGGTCAAAGGTCACCCTAAGGCCTAATCCCGCATATATCCCCAAGGTCTTGACTCTAAACCACAGAAGTCTGGACTTTGATCTCTCTTCTTTTCCACCTGCTCCTGTCCTCACTCAGGAACAGGAAAGGCTGGAGGCTCTCTGCCCCGTGAGAGCTTTAAGCACTTACATGCAGAGAACAGCCGAATGGAGAAGAACAAATCAACTGTTTGTGTGCTTTGCAGCACCTGCTACTGGAAAGGCCCTATCAAAGCAGCGCCTCTCACACTGGGTGACTGAGGCCATAAAAAGGGCGTACAGTAGCAAAGGTCAACAGGTGCCCTCTGGAGTGCGCGCTCACTCTACTCGGGGCTTGGCCACCTCGTGGTCACTGTTCAAGGGTGTACCAGTTGCAGACATTTGTGCTACTGAACTGGAGCTCATTAAACACTTTTGCAAAGCATTACAGTTTGGATGTTACTGCGTGTGATGTCACTCAGGCTGTCCTTTCTAACACACAGTAGAAAGCAGCCTTGAGATGCCTGCTGAATAGAGGCAGACGTTCACACTAGCATGCATTTTACTGAGCATTTCAAGGGCGTGATTGAATTACGTTCCCATAGCATATGTTGCACCGAGAGACATGACTGAAAGGGAACTGAAAGTTATGCACCATAACTCATGTTCCCTGAAGGAAGGGAACGAGGTGCAACATACTTGGCCCTTTTCAATGCTGAAAGCTCGGTGAAGTGCATCTTGGAGAATGAATGGGCATCAGCGGCTTAAGTACCTAGAGGGCGGGGCCTCTGGCGCAACATTGCCACCCCTGCCGTAAAGGCGTGAATGTATTCCTTCCGGTAATCGTGCGGGGGCGCAATTCCCATAGCATATGTTGCACCTCGTTCCCTTCCTTCAGGGAACATGAGTTATGGTACATAACTTTCAGTTGAGCCACGGGGACTCATTTACAAGAGGGACCTGTCTCACTCACACCCAGGGTAAAAACAGGGCAATGATAAAAACATCATAATAAGTTGTGTATATCAATCACCAGGCTCAAATATAGAGTTATTCACTGATAAAATCTTGGAGCTATTGGAAAAGAGTTGTAACAAAAAAGTTTTTCTGTGTGGAGACTTCAATATTGATATGGGGAATAAAACAGATTCAAATAACATCAGTACATTTATAAATGCAATGTATAGTTTAAAGCTGCACTATGTAACTTTGTAGTGCAGTCTGTAACTTTTCTAACAATATATTTTTAACATATTTCTTCACTCTGTCACTATCTACTGACAGACTGATGTTAGACAAAGTAATCTCTGAAAAAAACTATAGTCCCCTTGCTTCTCTATCAGCATTTATAAAAACACTAAAAACACAGAGTGACCCGCCGTTAACCAGCCAATAAAAACAGAGTTTGTAACCAGCCAATAAAAACAGAGCTTGAATTTGAATCAGCCAATAAAAACAGAGCTTGAATTTGAATTTCAGCAGAGCAAGGGGGGCAGAGCCATATATGGCTCTGAGGGGGAGGGATCAGAATGCTTTGCCTGTTGAAAATATTTCTAAGTTCTGTGCTCTACAGAAAGTTACACATAGCACCTTTAAATCTGTATCCGTTGATATCAAAGCCAACAAGAATTGCAACTCATAGTGCCACAATAATTGATAATATATTCACAAATATGACAAATGGGGATGTGATAGGTGGTATTTTAACGACCGATCTAAGTGATCACTGACCAGTTTTCATAACTTACAAAAACGATCAAAGCATCACGAAAACAATTACAAGAAAGCAAAGAATAATAAACACATCAAAAACGCTTTGGATCAATTAAAAGATGACTTAGATAAATAAAATTGGGAAGACGTGTATGTTGATGATGTGAACAGATCATATGATGAGTTTATGAATATTTTAGAAGCTCTGTATGAAAAAAATTGTGTGCAAAAAATTATACAAAGAAAAATATTGTTGCCCAACCATAGTGATGAAAGGATTGAGAAATGCTTGTAAAAAAAAAAAAAAGAATTATTTGTATTCATGTTTCTTGAAATCTAGAACACAAGAGACAGAAGAAAAATATAAAAAGTATAAAAATAAGTTAGTAGTGATTATAAGAAAACCAGTGGTAGGCAGCGCTAGTCCAAAAATTAGTTCCGCAATTTCTAAAGTGCTTATTAAGTTATTTAGATCCGCAATTTCAAAAGCGCTTGTGTCTTAGGAAAACTAACGGAAGCTAATTTTAAAGCGCAAGTTCAATTCAACACTTGATAGCCAATATTTACACTACACTGCCAACTAGCGATGCATGAACTGTTATACACCTTCATTCTACCTGTAACTGCAAATCGCTGGGGATGTAATTTCCTAAAATAGACCTTTCGCTCATGGTCTAAAAATTAAAAAGTTGTTGAATGTGTTGAGGATTGCTATTTCGGCTGCTTCTTTGTCTTTTTCTTTTGTTTATTGTAGATTTTTCATTAAAAATGCATCAATAAAGTAATTTTAAAACTGTTTACTGGAAAACTGAAGCGCTGCAATGCATTATGGGCACATGACGAAAGCAAAGAACGGAGTACAGGAAACATCCTCTGGACATGTTCAAACCATCTCAGTCTGGCCTCTCCAACTGTATCTCCCAGTTGTTAAACCTGTGCTGTACCTCTGATGATCTCATTCCTAATCTTATCCATCATTGTCACTTCAAAGGAGAACCTCAACATCTTTATTATTGCCACTTCAAGTTCTTTCTCCTGTCTTTTTGTCAATGCCACTGTCTCCTGGTCATACAACATAGTTGGTCTCACTAATGTTTTGTAAAATGTTATTTTGACCTTTGCTGACACCCTTTTGTCACTAATCACTCCTGAAACTTTTTCTCATCTACTCCATCCTGCCTGGACTTTTTTCCAACTATTTACCACGCTCCGCATTTTCCTGGACGGCACAAGTACTTGAAGTCCTGCACCTTTGTAACCTCTGCTTCTTGTAGCCTCAATGTTCCACCTCCTCCCTCTCATTCAAACATGGACTCTGTCTTACTACGGCTGACTTTCATTCCTCTTCTTTAAAGTATATACCTGAAACCTCGTTCTCTTCCACCTGTTATCACAACCTATTTATTTATTTATTCAACCAGCCAGGTTCCCATATAATGATGCCCATTTCTTTCCCATCCCCAGTTAGCCCACATAAAAATGTACTGGGCCCTATATATCCATCCCCAGGTTCAACCCATGTAAGGTGATCCTGTGGTGGAGTGGAAAAGACGACACCGGATCTGTACGCAGGACTTCACTTTATTCAACTCCAACACCAACTAACTCGGTAAGCGCCAAAACCGCGCCTTACACATAAAACCTTTTCACAATAAGACTTCCTGTCCTCGGTATACAACATCCTGTCCTCTGGGTGTGAGTAACATCCCCTAGTGGTCCGCCACACACGCCCCCCCTGAACACCCAGTGAGGTCCCTTACTAGTCCAGAACCTTAGGCTTGAGCAAACGACCAGAATGGCTGAACTTGGACCCTGTAGAACCAGCCTGATGAAGCGGAGGGCGACGAGGAGGGCCTGCCGAAGAGTCATGTTCTGTTGGTCGTTGAGAGTCTCTGGAAGGAGGACAGCAGTCCGTTAGCGACGTGGATGGAGGTCAGAGTCAGAGTCAGAGTCAGAGTCAGAGAGAATTTATTGTCATTTGCACCGCATGTAGTACATGTGTTGAAAACGAGATTATGTACACAGGGTCCCAGTTACATCCAACAACAAATGCAAGAGAAATACAATAATAACATCTAGGATTAACTAAGAGAGACATCACATCAGCTAGTAATACACTAAGCCCTAATGTAGTAGAAAAACATCATTATAAACAGCAGCACGAACATGAGCAGATGGTCACAGATGAACGCAGCAACAAGAAACAGATCAGTATCAGTATGATGTGACATTTTGCAGTGTTTATTCTTATTATTTATTTATTCATGAGTCTGACAGCCTCAGGGTAGAAGCTGTTTCTCAGTCTAGTGGTTCTACATTTGATGCTCCTCAACCTCCGTCCCGAGGGGAGTGGTGCAAAGAGTGAGTGTGCTGGGTGAGTGAGGTCTTTCATGATGCAGGTGGCTCTTTTTCTGCATCTGGAGGTGTAAATGTCTGTGATGGTGGGGAGACTGACTCCCACAGACTTCTGTGCAGCCTTCACCACTCTCTGCAGAGCTTTTCTCTCTGCAACTGTGCAGCCTCCATGCCACACGTTGATGCTGGAGCACAGGACGCTCTCCACTGCACACCTGTAGAACGAGGTGAGGACTGGGCTTCTCAGACCGGCTCGTCTCAGCCGTCTGAGGAAGTAGAGTCTCTGATGACCTTTCTTGATCAGGCTGGTGGTGTTATTGCTCCAGCTGAGGTTATCATTCATGTGTACACCCAGGTATTTGTAGCTGGAGACCACCTCCACCGCAGATCCACCTATATACAGTGGGGTGTGGGTGTGTTTGTTCCTTCTGAAGTCCACAATCATCTCCTTCGTCTTCTTCACATTCATGTGAAGGTTGTTCTCTTTGCACCAGCTCTCCAGATGTTCCACCTCCTGTCTGTAGCTGGATTCATCATTATCTGTGATGCATCCCACCACAGCTGTATCATCTGCAAACTTAACAATATGACTCCTAAAACTTAACTTATAAAACTTATAAACTTAACAATAGGTCTGCCCCTGCGAGGGGCCTGGGCCGTAACAACCTGGTCATCTGACAGGACATGAGCGGGTTTCAGCCTATCAATACAGACAGTCTCCGTACGACCCCCTAGATCTAAAATTAAGTGTTTCGGACCTGGTTGGAGAACTCTACCTCTCTGTACCGGGCCAGGGACACGAAAAGAGTCCCCCTGAGGTGAAAAATGTTGCAACGGTGGAACGGACTGTGGTGAGGGTACCTCAGGTAAAAACTCACCGGGGACGTGCACAGGCTGGCCGAAAACCAGCTCCGCTGGGGAAGTGCCAAGGTCCTCTTTGGTTGCTGTACGTAAACCCAGCAAAACCCACGGAAGACGGTCCATCCAGTTGTCACCGGTCAAAGCAGCACGCAGCGCAGCCTTCAATGACCTGTGAAACCGTTCACACAACCCATTAGCTTGGGGGTTGTAAGCGGTGGTTCTGTGGACGTTAGTCCCCAGACCCTTGGCCATGGTAGACCAAAGCTCAGAAACAAACTGAGGGCCTCTGTCCGATGTAATGTCTGAAGGGGGGCCAAAACGCGCAACCCAGGTAGACATAAATGCCCGGGCCACAACTGCAGAAGTTGTGGAAACCAGAGGCACCACCTCAGGCCACCTCGTGGTCCGGTCGATCATGGTCAGCAGATGAGTAAAACCCTGTGATGGAGGCAGAGGGCCCACCAGGTACATGATCAAACCGCCGACCACGGATGGAGAAGGGTTCCAAAGGTGCTTTGGTGTGCCTGTTGACCTTAGCACGCTGACATGGGACACACGCTGCTGCCCACTCCTTAACTGTTTTACGCAAACCGGGCCAAACAAACTTTGAACTGACCAGTTTCACAGAGGCTCTAACACTTGGATGAGAAAGGGAATGTAAAGAGTCGAACACGCGGCGGTGCCATGAAACTGGAACCAGAGGGCGGGTCCTGCCAGTAGAAACGTCACAGAGTAGTAGAGGATCTCCGTCATTCACCTGCCGTTCTTCCAACTCGAGGCCCGTGGGCCCAGACTGGAGCTCGAGTATTTCTGCATCGGTACGTTGGTCCGCAGCCATAGCAGAAAAATCAAGGCCAATGTACACGGGAGAGATAAGCACTCGGGAGAGACAGTCGGCTACCACATTGGATTTGCCAGCCACATGCTGAATATCTGTTGTAAATTCCGAAACCGCAGCGAGGTGACGTTGCTGACGTGCAAACCAGGGGTCAGAAATTTTTGACATGGCAAACACCAAGGGTTTGTGGTCAACGTATGCAGTGAACTGGCAGCCCTCCAGGAAAAATCTGAAATGGCGTGTAGCCAGGTAAAGTGCCAGCAACTCCCTGTCAAAAACTCTGTATTTAAGTTCATTGTCCCGTAGTGTATGGCTGAAAAATGCAAGTGGTTGCCAAACTCCAGAAACCTGCTGTTCTAACACAGCTCCCACCGCAACATCAGATGCGTCGGTTGTTAAAGCTATTTGTGCCGCTGGGGCTGGATGGGCCAAAAGGGCAGCAGTGGCCAATGCAGTTTTTGCATCACCAAATGCCTGGAGGCGTTCTGGTGTCCAGTCAACACTGTCGTTGGGTTTTTTCTTTTTTAGCGTTCCATAAAACGGTTGTAGCAGTTGAGCTGCTCTGGGGAGGAAACGGTTGTAGAAGTTAAGCATCCCCAAAAGCTCCTGGAGAGCTTTCACAGACTAGGGCTGAGGAAAATTGGACACCGCTTGCACTTTGTTTGGTAACAGGACAGCACCACTGGCAGAAATGTGGTGGCCCAAAAAATTAATAACTGGCAACCCAAACTGGCATTTTGCTGTGTTTACAATCAGGCCATGTGCTACTAGGCGCTGAAAAACCTCACGGAGGTGGGACATGTGCTGTTCAGCTGAGCTTCTAGCTACAAGGATGTCGTTATAAGTACACAAATACGAAGGACTGAATCCATCAACCGTTGGAACGTTTGGGCTGCACCTTTAAGACCAAAAGGCATGCGCAAAAACTCAAACGGGCCGAAAGGAGTGATCACAGCGGTCTTAGGGACATCCTCCACATGCACAGGAACCTGGTGGTATCCCCATACTAAATCTACTTTAGATAAAATGGAGGTCCCAGCCAGGTGCACAGAAAAATCCTGGATGTGGGGGATGGGGTAACGGTCATTTTCCGTGATGTTGTTAAGGCGGCGGAAATCCCCGCACGGTCGCCATTTGCCGTCTGCCTTGGGCACCATGTGCAAGGGGGAGGCCCACGGACTGTTTGAACGTTGCACGATGCCTAGACGCTCCATGCTAGCAAACTCTTGCCGCGCTATTGCTAGCTTAGTAGCATCGAGGCGGCGCGCACGTGCGAAAACGGGAGGGCCCGTTGTGGGGATATAATGTTCGATCCCGTGTTTTGTGTCTGTGTTTGAAAAATTAGGGATTGTCAGTGAGGGGAACTCTGACAACAAACGCTGAAACACATTACCGAAGCTAAAAAGTTAGCATGCATTAAAGGCCCGGCCCCTCGCGTCGCACAAGGCAGTGATGAAAAAGACACAGCGTCAATCAAACGTCTGTTAGCAACGTCTACAAGGAGCCCATGAGCACAAAGAAAATCAGCCCCTAAAATAGGAACTGAGCTTGCAGCGACAACAAAGTTCCACTGGAAGTCCCGGTCATGGAAACAAACAGTCACCAACCTTTCACCAAATGTCTTGATGGGAGAGCCATTAGCTGCGGTTAGCAATGGGCCGCAGCCTTCTGCTAACCTGTCGGAGCCGGTCGGGGGAACGAGGCTCTTCTGCGAACCAGAGTCCACCAGGAACCGCCTCCCCGACCTCGAGTCTTTGATGAAAAGCAGCCTTTCCTTGTCGCCAACGGCCGCGGCTGCTAGCGGGCGCTGGCGTTGTTGTTTCCCTGCGGTTTGAAGCTGCACGGCGGGATGCACCGTCGTGCTTTGGTGCCAAAACGGTGGTGATAGAAACAAAGGGCGGCGGCTCCTTTACGTCCGCGGAAAGCAATCCTTGCCACCACTGACGGCTCGTCCGGCTCTGAAGGCATTGGCTGAAGCTCGGAATGTGCTGCCGGAATCCAGGAACCGCCGCCTGGACTGCGAAGGTCCTCGTGGCCAGGAGGATGCGGTCGGCTTCCTCCGCGAGCAAGCGGTAGTCTTTCTGCTGCAGGAGTGGAGAGTTGGCCAGGACGGCGCACACCGGAGCCAAGAGCTGCCAGAGGAAGAGGTGGATGAAGAGGAACCCACCGTCGTCTGATCCCAGCAGGGTCAACATGCTCTCCATAAGCTCGAGAGCCATGCCATCGCCCAAGCTGGAGAGGGAAAAAGGTTTCTCAGCATGCTCTGCGTCTGAGAGTGAGTTGCGCCACAGGAGGAGCTGCTTGAGAGCGGTGTACTTTCCGTGTGCAGGAGGGTCTCGGAGCAGGCTCATCGCCCGTCGGGTGGACAGCGGATCCAGCGAGGTGACCACATAGTGGTATTTTGTGTCGTCAGATGAAATCCCACGCAGAGCAAATTGTGCTTCAATGTGGACGAACCATGAAGGAGGATCATGCAGCCAGAAGTCCGGGATTTTAACGGCCACCGAAAAGGCAAGCGGGGCGGCCGGTGGAGGTTCCACAGCAGCAGACCTCGGAGAAGAGCTGGCTCCATCTTCAGAACTCGACATGTTCGGTTCGCGGGGTCACCAGTGTGGTGGAGTGGAAAAGACGACACCGGATCTGTACGCAGGACTTCACTTTATTCAACTCCAACACCAACTAACTCGGTAAGCGCCAAAACCGCGCCTTACACATAAAACCTTTTCACAATAAGACTTCCTGTCCTCGGTATACAACATCCTGTCCTCTGGGTGTGAGTAACGTCCCCTAGTGGTCCGCCACACACGCCCCCCCTGAACACCCAGTGAGGTCCCTTACTAGTCCAGAACCTTAGGCTTGAGCAAACGACCAGAACGGCTGAACTTGGACCCTGTAGAACCAGCCTGATGAAGCGGAGGGCGACGAGGAGGGCCTGCCGAAGAGTCATGTTCCGTTGGTCGTTGAGGGTCTCTGGAAGGAGGACAGCAGTCCGTTAGCGACGTGGATGGAGGTCTGCCCCTGCGAGGGGCCTGGGCCGTAACATCCTGGTCATCTGACAGGACATGAGCGGGTTTCAGCCTATCAACACAGACAGTCTCCGTACGACCCCCTAGATCTAAAATGAAGTGTTTCGGACCTGGTTGGAGAACTCTAAATGGGCCATCATACAAGGGCCGTAGTGGTGTCCTGTGGGCATTGTGTTTGACAAAAACAAATTTAGAGGACGCTAGGCTCTTAGGGACAAACGACTGCGGTAGACAATGGTGTACTGGGCCAGGGACACGAAAAGAGTCCCCCTGAGGTGAAAAATGTTGCAACGGTGGAACGGACTGTGGTGAGGGTACCTCAGGTAAAAACTCACCGGGGACGCGCACAGGCTGGCCGAAAACCAGCTCCGCTGGGGAAGTGCCAAGGTCCTCTTTGGTTGCTGTACGTAAACCCAGCAAAACCCACGGAAGACGGTCCATCCAGTTGTCACCGGTCAAAGCAGCACGCAGCGCAGCCTTCAATGACCTGTGAAACCGTTCACACAACCCATTAGCTTGGGGGTTGTAAGCGGTGGTTCTGTGGATGTTAGTCCCCAGACCCTTGGCCATGGTAGACCAAAGCTCAGAAACAAACTGAGGGCCTCTGTCCGATGTAATGTCTGAAGGGGGGCCAAAACGCGCAACCCAGGTAGACATAAATGCCCGGGCCACAACTGCAGAAGTTGTGGAAACCAGAGGCACCACCTCAGGCCACCTCGTGGTCCGGTCGATCATGGTTAGCAGATGAGTAAAACCTTGTGATGAGGCAGAGGGCCCACCAGGTCTACGTGCACATGATCAAACCGCCGACCAGGGATGGAGAAGGGTTCCAAAGGTGCTTTGGTGTGCCTGTTGACCTTAGCACGCTGACATGGGACACACGCTGCTGCCCACTCCTTAACTGTTTTACGCAAACCGGGCCAAACAAACTTTGAACTGACCAGTTTCACAGAGGCTCTAACACCTGGATGAGAAAGGGAATGTAAAGAGTCGAACACGCGGCGGCGCCATGAAACTGGAACCAGAGGGCGGGGCCTGCCAGTAGAAACGTCACAGAGTAGGAGAGGATCTCCGTCATTCACCTGCCGTTCTTCCAACTCGAGGCCCGTGGGCCCAGACTGGAGCTCAAGTATTTCTGCATCGGTACGTTGGTCCGCAGCCATAGCAGAAAAATCAATGCCAACGTACACGGGAGAGATAAGCACTCGGGAGAGACAGTCGGCTACCACATTGGATTTGCCAGCCACATGCTGAATGTCTGTTGTAAATTCAGAAACCGCAGCGAGGTGGCGTTGCTGGCGTGCAGACCAGGGGTCAGAAATTTTTGACATGGCAAACACCAAGGGTTTGTGGTCAACGTATGCAGTGAACTGGCGGCCCTCCAGGAAAAATCTGAAATGGCGTGTAGCCAGGTAAAGTGCCAGCAACTCCCTGTCAAAAACACTGTATTTAAGCTCATTGTCCCGCAGTGTACGGCTGAAAAATGCGAGTGGTTGCCAAACTCCAGAAACCTGCTGTTCTAACACAGCTCCCACCGCAACATCAGATGCGTCGGTTGTTAAAGCTATTTGTGCCGCTGGGGCTGGATGGGCCAAAAGGGCAGCAGTGACCAATGCAGTTTCTGCATCACCAAATGCCTGGAGGCGTTCTGGTGTCCAGTCAACACTGTCGTTGGGTTTTTTCTTTTTTAGCGCTCCATAAAGCGGTTGTAGCAGTTGAGCTGCTCTGGGGAGGAAACGGTTATAGAAGTTAGCCATCCCCAAAACCTCCTGCAGAGCTTTTACAGACTGGGGCTGAGGAAAATTGGACACCGCTTGCACTTTGTTTGGTAACAGGACAGCACCACTGGCAGAAATGTGGTGGCCCAAAAAATCAATAACTGGCAACCCAAACTGGCATTTTGCTGTGTTTACAATCAGGCCATGTGCTACTAGGCGCTGAAAAACCTCACGGAGGTGGGACATGTGCTGTTCAGCTGAGCTGCTAGCTACAAGGATGTCGTCTAAGTACACAAATACGAAGGACAATCCCCTTAGGACTGAATCCATCAACCGCTGGAACGTTTGGGTTGCACCTTTAAGACCAAAAGGCATGCGCAAAAACTCAAACCGGCCAAAAGGAGTGATCACAGCGGTCTTAGGGACATCCTCCACATGCACAGGAACCTGGTGGTATCCCCGTACTAAATCTACTTTAGAAAAAATGGAGGTCCCAGCCAGGTGCACAGAAAAATCCTGGATGTGGGGGATGGGGTAACGGTCATTTTCCGTGATGTTGTTAAGGCGGCGGAAATCCCCGCACGGTCGCCATTTGCCGTCTGCCTTGGGCACCATGTGCAAGGGGGAGGCCCACGGACTGTTTGAACGTTGCACGATGCCTAAACGCTCCATGCTAGCAAACTCTTGCCGCGCTATTGCTAGCTTAGTAGCATCGAGGCGGCGCGCACGTGCGAAAACGGGAGGGCCCGTTGTGGGGATATAATGTTCAATCCCGTGTTTTGTGTCTGTGTTTGAAAAATTAGGGACAGTCAGCGAGGGGAACTCTGACAACAAACGCTGAAACACATTACCCGAAGCTAAAAAGTTAGCATGCATTAAAGGCCCGGCCCCTCGCGTCGCACAAGGCAGTGATGAAAAAGACACAGCGTCAATCAAACGTCTGTTAGCAACGTCTACAAGGAGCCCATGAGCACAAAGAAAATCAGCCCCTAAAATAGGAACTGAGCTCGCAGCGACAACAAAGTTCCACTGGAAGTCCCGGTCATGGAAACAAACAGTCACCAACCTTTCACCAAATGTCTTGATGGGAGAGCCATTAGCTGCGGTTAGCAGTGGGCCGCAGCCTTCTGCTAACCTGTCGGAGCCGGTCGGGGGAACGAGGCTCTTCTGCGAACCAGAGTCCACCAGGAACCGCCTCCCCGACCTCGAGTCTTCGATGAAAAGCAGCCTTTCCTTGTCGCCAACGGCCGCGGCTGCTAGCGGGCGCTGGCGTTGTTGTTTCCCTGCGGCTTGAAGCTGCACGGCGGGATGCACCGTCGTGCTTTGGTGCCAAAACGGTGGTGATAGAAACAAAGGGCGGCAGCTCCTTTACGTCCGCGGAAAGCGATCCTTGCCACCACTGACGGCTCGTCCGGCTCTGAAGGCATTGGCTGAAGCTCGGAATGTGCTGCCGGAGATCCAGGAACCGCCGCCTGGACTGCGAAGGTCCTCGTGGCCAGGAGGATGCGGTCGGCTTCCTCCGCGAGCGAGCGGTAGTCTTTCTGCTGCAGGAGTGGAGAGTTGGCCAGGACGGCGCGCACCGGAGCCGAGAGCTGCCGGAGGAAGAGGTGGATGAAGAGGAACCCACCGTCGTCTGATCCCAGCAGGGACAACATGCTCTCCATAAGCTCGAGAGCCGTGCCATCGCCCAAGCTGGAGAGGGAAAAAGGTTTCTCAGCATGCTCTGCGTCTGAGAGTGAGTAGCGCCACAGGAGGAGCTGCGGTGTACTTTCCGTGTGCAGGAGGGTCTCGGAGCAGGCTCATCGCCCGCCGGGTGGACAGCGGATCCAGCGAGGCGACCACAGTGGTATTTTGTGTCGTCAGATGAAATCCCACGCAGAGCAATTTGTGCTTCAATGTGGACGAACCATGAAGGAGGATCATGCAGCCAGAAGTCCGGGATTTTAACGGCCACCGAAAAGGCAAGCGGGGCGGCCGGTGGAGGTTCCACAGCAGCAGACCTCGGAGAAGAGCTGGCTCCATCTTCAGAACTCGACATGTTTGGTTCGCGGGGTCACCAGTGTGGTGGAGTGGAAAAGACGACACCGGATCTCTACGCAGGACTTCATTTTATTCAACTCCAACACCAACTAACTCGGTAAGCGCCAAAACTGCGCCTTATACATAAAACCTTTTCACAATAAGACTTCCTGTCCTCGGTATACAACATCCTGTCCTCTGGGTGTGAGTAACGTCCCCTAGTGGTCCGCCACATTATCACAATAAAAAACTGCAAATAATACTAGTGAACATTTGAGCTCTTTAATGGACCAAACATTTTAACAAATTCTTGTAAACAATTGATACTGCTTGCTTGAAACATGTTTCATTCTTAGTGCAATTTGAGGTGTATCAGAAAAACATAAAAATTAAACATTCAAAACGTTTGTGCAAAACAGACCATGTGCACAGATCACCACATCTTGTAATGATGACAAAAAAAACATTCTTTGGTCATTTAAAACTACAGTACTACAGTTACTGTACTTCTTCAGTAACTTCTTTATCAACTCATCACATACTTTCACAATTTCAATGTATGCATGTGATTTAGGACAACTAAAAATTGGTGACAAAATATTTGATTTTACTTCCAAAATGTATGTTTCTGTATCCTGATAGAGCAGCAAATGTGTTTTTATCCTGTGAGTCATGCAGAAACTCAGAGTCCTTATTAAACCACCTGACTGTATTAAGTTAGGACATCTTAATTGTACCATAAACTATCAATCCTAATGTCTGTGTAAAAAATACATTTACAGATCTGTCAGGGGACAAAGAAACATGGTTGTGGAGAATTGAAACATTTTCAAATCAGTTTTGAGTTGTTCTAAAGCACATGTGTGAACTTCTTGGGATTTCTCAGTAGAAGACGTGGGACTCTTGCATCTTCTGCCACCTGCCACCATCACCTGCCACCATCACCTGCCACCATCACCTGCCACCATCACCTGCCACTGTCTGTTGTGTGCTGCTGCCAGCTGCCTCTTCAAAGCTGGACTCATCATCTGAAAAACAAACAAAATGAAGTTTAACTGGACTCCTGATATGTTGAAATTTGTTAGGTTAATTATCTGGTTAGTTGTAGTAGTGTTATAATCTACAATACAGTAGTACTGTACTGCCCTAAAGCTACTCTTATTTCTTATTATAATTACATTTTAACATATTTGTTGTTTCTAATTACTCCAGGTAATACAGTACAGAGGGCGCACATGCGCAGTCAGGACAGTTTGATAAACGGAACAGATCAAGTGTTTACATGAGCACCGAACGGGTAACGGATCGGTGTAAACCACCTGTTTCGAGCTGATCACAAATGAGGTCGGATCATGCCGAATACACAAAAAATGACCCGAACGGGGTGTTTACATGACACACTTTTGATCCGATCGGCCGTTTGATCTGATTACTTATGTCCATGTAAACACACTTTGTTTTGCCTCAGTCTGGTTCTCTCTGGGTTTAACCCCATAATCGTGAAACTCATGAACTATTGTTGTCTTTTTTTTTTTTTACTTTTTGAAACAAACAGATTTATGCAAAAATGTTCAGAATCATTTATGTTTTGTTCATGCATAAGATCAAGACATCCAGATATTTAGGCTCCTCTGGTCAAAATGTGTCTTTTCACAAATAATTAAATAGAATTTGAACAAATCTTTAAAATCTGAAGTTAAAGTTTAAATTATCTGAATTTATATTTTAGTGCTTGCGCAGCACGATGGAACAGTGGTTAGCACTGTTGCCTCACAGCAAGAAGGTCCTGGGTGCAATCCCCGATTGGAGTCTGTGTGGAGTTTGCATGTTATTGTAACGGGTGTCAGAATCCCGGACCCGTTAGCAGCAGATGAAGCTGGAAAAACAGCATGTAAATGAGCACATGGGAGATGCAGTCTGTGTTACTCCTGTTTCTCTCAGCTTATTTATTGAACAAACCAGCTCATTTAATTGTCAATACAGCCCAATTTATAGTTCAGTAATTTACTGTATATATAATCTATGTAGACATTTTCCATCATAGACATAAACATCAACATTAACGTTCCTTTAAACAGGAATAATCCCATCAACATCATATTTTGTCACAATTCCCTCAGGCAACATGTACCTTCAATTCACTGCACTTTATATGCATATTTATTCACACACAGTGACATATTTCATGGGCATGTATGTTACAATTATTGTAAACTGGCATAACTATCTTTGAATTCAAACTACTTTAAATGAATGCATTAAATCACAGTTTAACCTTCCCAACACTGTGTTTAGAACATAAATAAACCACACAGCCTGATAACAGTACAATACTCTCATACCAGGGAATATATATATATATATATATATATATATATATATATATATATATATATATATAT
>JBBPBX010018518.1:34886-45515 GCA_038048925.1 Garcialebias charrua | reverse complement strand
TTTAAACAAACTGGAACAGATTCCTCATCATGTGGGACCACTGGACGACCACTGGACGACCACTGGACGACTGGAGCAAGCAGCAAACCCCTCCGGAATCCAAGACGATGGAACTTGGCCCTTCACTCGTCTGTACCTTAAAAAAAGAATAAAACTGTCATGTTTGCATCACAAAGTCTAAAATAAGACCAAGTTTGCTACTCAAAGTAGAAAGAATAAATACAGTTGCTCCTACATTTTTTACTCATTCACAAAGATATACTGTAATGTTCAATTTTATATTGATTTCAGTAATTTTATCTTAGATTTACTTTAATATTTTTGAATTATTGTGCCAGGTGCTTGTGTCATTACTTGTTCTTCTGCTCCTGCGTCTCAGAGTAAGTGTGTCTGTCAACTTCAGCGTGGGAGACCAGTCTGTGACTTGTGTGCAGGCCTTCCTGAAAATATAAATATTTCAATAGAACAAATGTAGTAATAACCAAAAGATGAGCTTGTGTTATGGAATATTTTCTGTACAAACAGCATCCCACTGCTTTATTCACATGAGAGTAACAGGGACCTACAATCAAAACAGTACTACAGTACAGTATGTATGTGCAGTATGTATGTATATACTGTATATATAGTGTGCATACAGTATACACATACACACAGCATATGTAAATGTATTACACACACATGTAGTTATATTATTTATCCACAGATTTGTTTAGTAAATACTTTAACAGATGCTAACGCTACATGCTAAGCTAACCACAGCTAGTAGACGGTGCTAAATCATGAAGAAAAAACAACAACAGCTCCAACACAGAGAAAATTATACTCTCACATTGTTCTGAAATTGTTTCACAAAATGATTTATGTAGAATATTTTGTTTACCGGAGAAAACGTGATCTGAACACGACGTCTTCGGGAGCAGATCAGGCAGAGGAGGTGCAGCTGTCAGCTCCTCCGATGGAGATAAATCCTTCACGTTTACTTATTTTTGGGATGAAGTGAAAACTGCACTTTGAACAAACGTCTACCCGACAGCAACACCCACTAACCCAACACGAAGTAACCATTGCAATTAATTAGAAATAAACAAAACAAAAAAACAAAAGTGAAAAATACAGCCAGTAGACTGGGCTTTAACTGCTGCTCTCACTTCAGGCGGAAGTCGTTCCCATAATTCGCGCAAGGCATCATGGGGCGTAGGAAAAAAAAAAAAAAAGGGAAATGGTTGTTCAGGGTTCTAAGAAATGTAAATTGTTTTATGTTGTTTTGTGACTAAGGAAATGTATTGGTAAGCCTGAAGGCGTGAAGATGATGGAAAAGAAAAAAACTGATGTTTAAATGTATGGAGGGGGAAGTTGAAAATCTAAGGAAAAGGGGGATGTCATGTATTGGGATGCTGACGGAGTTTACGTGATGACGTGTGTGGGGGCGGAGTTAAGAAGGTGTTCGTTCTGGAACTGCGGTGGCAGGTGGTGGATGAAGATGGTTCAATAAAGTGAATGAAACTATACCACTTCGTCTAATGATTCAATTCAGAATATCTGCCTAATTAAGTAATAAGGTGGATATACAACATACACCAGTGCAACCTATTTATGGATTTTTTTCCATATTTTTAGACCAATTTTTGGGTCAGTTATGACCCTTTTTCACTTTGGCAGAAAATGGTGCAGTACCACTTTTGGCCGCTAGGGGCGCAGCACAGTACCACTTCCAAAGGAGTACACCGACCCAAGAAGAAGAAGAAGACCGTTTCCAGCTCATGTGTCCAAAAAAAGCTCCTCTGCTCGGACTGACTCTATCGGCCTCCTGGTCTGGATGTAACTTCTGTTAGCTCTGTTTGTTTGCTGTTTGTTTGCAAGATAAGTCAAGAACCACTCAGCTGATTTTTCTGAAACTTACAGAATGGAATCACAGTGTGGACGTTTACAAGTGAGTACCGTAGATTTATTAGATGTTTGAGATAAAAAAAAAACAACAACAATCTTTTTGTAGCATTTAGCTGCTGTTAGCTTCTGGTGTTAGCTTCTGTTTACGTTATAAATAGCTTCAAAACCACTCGGTCTATATTTTTTCTGCTTATAGAGTTTAATCATAAGGCTTTAATGTACATAACTATGGTCTGGAGAAAACATTTGACATAAAATTCGATGTTTTATTCGTGTCAGAGGCGGACTCGTCTCGTGTTGGCTTCTGTTAGCTTCTGTTTATGTTATAAATAGCTTCAAAACAAATCGGTGTATATTTATTTCTGCTTACAGAGTAATTATAAGGCTCCAATGTACTTAACTATGTCCTGGAGAAAACATTTGAGATGAGATTCGATTTTTTATTCGTGTTTTCAGAGACGGACTCGTCTCGTGTTAGCTTCTGTTAGCTTCTGTTTATGTTATAAATAGCTTCAAAACAAATCGGTGTATATTTATTTCTGCTTACAGAGTAATTATAAGGCTCCAATGTACTTAACTATGTCCTGGAGAAAACATTTGAGATGAGATTCGATTTTTTATTCGTGTTTTCAGAGACGGACTCGTCTCGTGTTAGCTTCTGTTAGCTTCTGTTTATGTTATAAATAGCTTCAAAACCAATCGGTGTATATTTATTTCTGCTTACAGAGTAATTATAAGGCTCCAATGTACTTAACTATGTCCTGGAGAAAACATTTGAGATGAGATTCGATTTTTTATTCGTGTTTTCAGAGACGGACTCGTCTCGTGTTAGCTTCTGTTAGCTTCTGTTTATGTTATAAATAGCTTCGAAACCAATCGGTGTATATTTATTTCTGCTTACAGAGTAATTATAAGGCTCTAATGTACTTAACTATGTCCTGGAGAAAACATTTGAGATGAGATTCGATTTTTTATTCGTGTTTTCAGAGACGGACTCGTCTCGTGTTTAGCTTCTGTTAGCTTCTGGCAGACATTAGCAGCAGAGCTAAACACTCGGTCCATATTGCCGGGTTGACTCAGCGGTCACGCGGCGCGTCAGCGGTGGATGACGCGTTACGTCGGCGGTGACATAGGTGCGACCTATACACCGGTGCAACCTATTTATGGATTTTTTCCAATTTTTTGGCAATAATTGGACAATGCCACCTATACAACGGTGCGACCTATACAACGGAAAATACGGTAAACAGCTTGAACTTCTTGCCTTGAAGCTAAACTTCTCCTGTGGCCACTTTATTAAAGCCCCACTGACATGATTTTTTAAATTTTCATAAAATTGCTCAAAATATATATCTTTTATCATGTTCATTTTTGCAAACAAAATGCTAAATCACTTTAATTTTGCTTTAAAAGTGATTTTGAACTTCAAGCCGTGTTTAATCATGGGAAATCCAATTACACACGAACGCACCATCTGTGATGTAACACTGGGCAGAGGGCTCTGGTCTCTTTAATAGCGGACCATTTAAAACCCGACAAATTTATCAATCTATGTGAAGATTTGAGCTATTTGTCTTCATTTTGGGAAGCAGAAAATAGTTTGGGTGATGGAACAAGAAACAACAGGATCTAATTTAGGTCTGATGCTGTATCAGACTTACCTTCATGTCGAGCTGCTCATACCTGCGCACTGTGACAAGCCCAGAGCTCTGCCCGGTGTGACATCACAGATGGTGCGTTCGGGTGTAATCAGATTTCCCATGATTAAACACGGCTTGAAGTTCAAAATCACTTTTAAAGCAAAATTAAAGTGATTTATCATTTTGTTTGCATAAAGGAACATATTTAAATGATAAAATATATATATTTTGAGCAATTTTATGAATAGTAAAAAAATCATGTCTGTGGACCTTTAATTAAGGTTCAAGGTTCTTTATTGTCGTTCATGTCACATGTGGTCCATGAGGTGGAACAAAACTGTGTACTCAAGGTCCCAGTTACACCCAAAAATAGCAAAAACATAAAGTATAAAAAGAAACAGTATACAATGATCTAAGATATACACTAAACACTAATAATGTAAAGCAGCCTGAAAACTAGAGTTGTAGGTATAGACCCCTCTCTGCCTCGAACAAAGTGATGTCTTCTCTGGAATATTTTGTGCCTTGCTCAAGTGTCTCAGGTGGAGCAAATGAAGGTCAAGGCAGGTGTGGGTGCTTCACCCTCACCACTTAAATATTTGGGATTTGAACCAGCAACCTCTCAATCACAGGCTCACGTTCTCCAACCTTTGCACCACCACTCCCCACATCACCATCACTCCCCCTAGATCTTTATACAGTATTTACCCCAGTGTGTTGAAATATTTTCACTAATTTTTGTAGTTTTCTTTTGATCTTATTTATTATTTAACAATAAAACTTGATAAATATGTTTTTATAACCTGGATTATAATTTACAGTTAGATTAGATTAGATGAATCTTTATTGGTTGGACTTTGTCTCGGGTCCAAACAAATAAATAGACTGCATCTAACCAGACGTGAAGAACAGGCAATCACTGAATGACCTTTGACCTTCAGATCTAATAAAATAATCCCCTCGGTTTAAAATAAAAACTACTTCTATGTGAAATGTCTGAAACAAACTGTTTTAGTTTAGTTTAAATCACAGCTTCTTTATTTCTTTTAAATAAATGTTGTGTTTAGTTTGATTGATTTTCAATCGACACAGCATCTATGTAGCCGAGTTCTTCCTGTTCCTGTGATCAAACCAGGGAAACATGAAACAGACACAAACATGACTTGTTTCATGACACAAGTGGAAAATCAGATTTGAACCGAGTGTTTAGAAATGTTTGTTTGAGTCGTCAACAACTCTGTTGTCATGGTAACAGCAGGCTTAAAGACAAAGAGAACTCAGAGTTTGTTCTTGGGGACAAACAGGAAATGAAAGAGACAAAAGCAGCATCTGGTCCTGAAGGTGAATCAAAGTGAGTTCTGCCTCTTCTTCCCTCCACAGAGAGAAAAGCCCCTCAGAGACTCTGAGAGGAGAAGAAGAAGAATGTTGAGTCAACACTCACCTCTGAGAGGAGAAGAAGAAGAATGTTGAGTCAACATCACCTCTGAGAGGAGAAGAAGAAGAATGTTGAGTCAACACTCACCTCTGAGAGGAGAAGAAGAAGAATGTTGAGTCAACACTCACCTCTGAGAGGAGAAGAAGAAGAATGTTGAGTCAACACTCACCTCTGAGAGGAGAAGAAGAAGAATGTTGAGTCAACATCACCTCTGAGAGGAGAAGAAGAAGAATGTTGAGTCAACATCACCTCTGAGAGGAGAAGAAGAAGAATGTTGAGTCAACACTCACCTCTGAGAGGAGAAGAAGAAGAATGTTGAGTCAACATCACCTCTGAGAGGAGAAGAAGAAGAATGTTGAGTCAACATCACCTCTGAGAGGAGAAGAAGAAGAATGTTGAGTCAACACTCACCTCTGAGAGGAGAAGAAGAAGAATGTTGAGTCATCACTCACCTCTGAGAGGAGAAGAAGAAGAATGTTGAGTCAACACTCACCTCTGAGAGGAGAAGAAGAAGAATGTTGAGTCAACACTCACCTCTGAGAGGAGAAGAAGAAGAATGTTGAGTCATCATCACCTCTGAGAGGAGAAGAAGAAGAATGTTGAGTCAACACATCACCTCTGAGAGGAGAAGAAGAAGAATGTTGAGTCAACATCACCTCTGAGAGGAGAAGAAGAAGAATGTTGAGTCAACACTCACCTCTGAGAGGAGAAGAAGAAGAATGTTGAGTCAACATCACCTCTGAGAGGAGAAGAAGAAGAATGTTGAGTCAACATCACCTCTGAGAGGAGAAGAAGAAGAATGTTGAGTCAACACTCACCTCTGAGAGGAGAAGAAGAAGAATGTTGAGTCAACACTCACCTCTGAGAGGAGAAGAAGAAGAATGTTGAGTCAACACTCACCTCTGAGAGGAGAAGAAGAAGAATGTTGAGTCAACACTCACCTCTGAGAGGAGAAGAAGAAGAATGTTGAGTCAACATCACCTCTGAGAGGAGAAGAAGAAGAATGTTGAGTCAACACTCACCTCTGAGAGGAGAAGAAGAAGAATGTTGAGTCAACATCACCTCTGAGAGGAGAAGAAGAAGAATGTTGAGTCAACACTCACCTCTGAGAGGAGAAGAAGAAGAATGTTGAGTCAACATCACCTCTGAGAGGAGAAGAAGAAGAATGTTGAGTCAACATCACCTCTGAGAGGAGAAGAAGAAGAATGTTGAGTCAACATCACCTCTGAGAGGAGAAGAAGAAGAATGTTGAGTCAACATCACCTCTGAGAGGAGAAGAAGAAGAATGTTGAGTCAACACTCACCTCTGAGAGGAGAAGAAGAAGAATGTTGAGTCAACACTCACCTCTGAGAGGAGAAGAAGAAGAATGTTGAGTCAACACTCACCTCTGAGAGGAGAAGAAGAAGAATGTTGAGTCAACATCACCTCTGAGAGGAGAAGAAGAAGAATGTTGAGTCAACACTCACCTCTGAGAGGAGAAGAAGAAGAATGTTGAGTCAACACTCACCTCTGAGAGGAGAAGAAGAATGTTGAGTCAACACTCACCTCTGAGAGGAGAAGAAGAAGAATGTTGAGTCAACATCACCTCTGAGAGGAGAAGAAGAAGAATGTTGAGTCAACACTCACCTCTGAGAGGAGAAGAAGAAGAATGTTGAGTCATCATCACCTCTGAGAGGAGAAGAAGAAGAATGTTGAGTCAACACTCACCTCTGAGAGGAGAAGAAGAATGTTGAGTCAACATCACCTCTGAGAGGAGAAGAAGAAGAATGTTGAGTCATCACTCACCTCTGAGAGGAGAAGAAGAAGAATGTTGAGTCAACACTCACCTCTGAGAGGAGAAGAAGAAGAATGTTGAGTCATCACTCACCTCTGAGAGGAGAAGAAGAAGAATGTTGAGTCAACACTCACCTCTGAGAGGAGAAGAAGAAGAATGTTGAGTCAACACTCACCTCTGAGAGGAGAAGAAGAAGAATGTTGAGTCAACACTCACCTCTGAGAGGAGAAGAAGAAGAATGTTGAGTCAACATCACCTCTGAGAGGAGAAGAAGAATGTTGAGTCAACATCACCTCTGAGAGGAGAAGAAGAAGAATGTTGAGTCAACACTCACCTCTGAGAGGAGAAGAAGAAGAATGTTGAGTCAACACTCACCTCTGAGAGGAGAAGAAGAATGTTGAGTCATCACCTCTGAGAGGAGAAGAAGAAGAATGTTGAGTCAACACTCACCTCTGAGAGGAGAAGAAGAATGTTGAGTCATCATCACCTCTGAGAGGAGAAGAAGAAGAATGTTGAGTCAACACTCACCTCTGAGAGGAGAAGAAGAATGTTGAGTCAACATCACCTCTGAGAGGAGAAGAAGAAGAATGTTGAGTCATCATCACCTCTGAGAGGAGAAGAAGAAGAATGTTGAGTCATCACTCACCTCTGAGAGGAGAAGAAGAATGTTGAGTCATCACTCACCTCTGAGAGGAGAAGAAGAATGTTGAGTCATCATCACCTCTGAGAGGAGAAGAAGAAGAATGTTGAGTCAACACTCACCTCTGAGAGGAGAAGAAGAAGAATGTTGAGTCATCATCACCTCTGAGAGGAGAAGAAGAAGAATGTTGAGTCAACACTCACCTCTGAGAGGAGAAGAAGAAGAATGTTGAGTCAACATCACCTCTGAGAGGAGAAGAAGAAGAATGTTGAGTCATCACCACCTCTGAGAGGAGAAGAAGAAGAATGTTGAGTCAACACTCACCTCTGAGAGGAGAAGAAGAAGAATGTTGAGTCAACATCACCTCTGAGAGGAGAAGAAGAAGAATGTTGAGTCATCATCACCTCTGAGAGGAGAAGAAGAAGAATGTTGAGTCATCATCACCTCTGAGAGGAGAAGAAGAAGAATGTTGAGTCATCATCACCTCTGAGAGGAGAAGAAGAAGAATGTTGAGTCAACACTCACCTCTGAGAGGAGAAGAAGAAGAATGTTGAGTCATCATCACCTCATTCAGCTTTCAGTCCTCGTTCTTCTTCTCTGTCCACTCAGAACGGACTCTGGACTCAAGGGGAACACTTCCTGTTCTACATGAACCAGCAGCTTTATGGTGCTTCAACATTTACTGGAAACCAGCTGAGTTTATCTGTGGGTGTGTTTCTGCTGCTCAAAGGTCACTTCTTCTCACCAACACGACTCCACCATCCAGATGTGAGTGAAGCGTCGCTCGTTGAACGTGTTCACACACGTCAACACTCAGAGTCTGAGCTGCAGCAACAAAAAGTCCAGCAGAGACAGACACTGAGAGAGAAAGCACAAGTGTTGCTGCTCTTTCCTCTTCCTCTCTAACAGACAGCTGTGGCAGCTCCGACTCTACACATCTGGATCATCAGTCCATTCAAGTCCCACACAAGGCTCCCATTGTGTGACCCATCCAGATGTTTGACTAACACAAACACACATTTAACAACAGCTGCAGCTGGAATCAAAGGACTTCCAGAATCCTGAAAGATGAAAACTGATTCTGTCTGTTGCTCCATCAGAACATCTGGAACCTGTTTTGATCATGTGACCACAGCTGGAGGTCAGAAATCCCATTTCTGTGTGTTTCATGTGTTCAACATGAAGAGAAACCATGTTAATGTGTGAACGCTGAGTCAGCATTCACAACATTGTTGGATGTTTTTTTATCTTCTGTCACTTTGTTACAATCTGTTTCTGCAGACTTGATGCTGTTTTAGTCGTTCATCATCAAACTGATGATCTCATTCAGAGCTGACGGATGATTTTTGATCTTTGTAACTTTTATCTTTTTTAAATTATTAAACTTTATTTACAAATATTTTCTATACAGAAAAACATTAAGATATTTTAATAACTTTTAAAAACACTTTTTAAAATCTGCTTCAGTTTGTCTTCTCTGTTTTAGCCATCTTGTGCTACTTTAAGCTTTTAGCTGCTGTTTAGCTTTTTTTAAGTATTTTTTGTGCTACATTTACCTTCTAGCTATCCATTTGCAACTTTAGCTACCATTTTATTTATTTAGCTTTTGGCTAGCACTTTGCTTCTATTTACTTCTAGCTACCATTTTGTTACTTTAGGCTTTTGCTTTATTTAGCTTTTAGCTAATCTTATGCTACATTTAGCAATCTCTATGCTATTTTCACATTTTAGCTAAAGTTTAGCTACTTAAACTTTTAGCAAGTGATTCTCTTCTTTAACTTTTAACTAGTGTTCATCTTTTTTATCTTTTAGCTCGTGTTGTGTATCAGCTTCAGCTTGTTCGGCTGTTTTCAGCAGACTCTTTCAGCTCAGCGTTCAGTTTCATAAACGAGAATTATTTTTACAAACTGATCCTGACGCTGCAGAGAAAAGCAGCTGAAGAAAATGCATCGATGGATCCAAACTACTCTGTCATGAGCTCAGAAGAGGAACATGAAGCTGAACTACATTTCCAGCAGCTGCTGCCTCATGGGAGATGTAGTTGTTGAAGGCTCAGTGAAGCTTTGTGGTGGATGTTTCCTGAAATGAGGAGGTGTTCAGATGGTGTGGACAGAAAGTGACAGGAACATGTTGAAGGTTTAAAAATCATCTCAACATGAACTGTGTGACAGACTTTTAGAACAGAGGCTGAGTTCAGGACTTCAGCAGGAACTCTGCAAACACCTGAACTTCTCCACACGTCTCACTGAAGCACGTGGACTTCTTGTGAGTCAAGTGTTGGTCAGTTCAGAGAAACATCTTCCTGGATGTTCTTCTTCTTCTCTCCTCTTCATGTTTGTGGGGATTTAAGGGCCGTTAGAAGCTCCTGCAGCTGAGTGGAACATCTGGACCTGAGATGTGGAGCAGGTTCTGTGGACAGAACTCAGCAGAACCAACGTTTGAGAGGCTGCACTCAGAGTGGGAGGAGCCTCTGAAGAACGTTGCTGAGCTTCAAACAGACACAGAGTCCAGGAGAGAATTAGTTTCTACTTCCTGAACGTTTCTCCACTGCAGCCAGGTGTTGGTCAGCTGAACATCTGCAGAAACAGGAGACATGTTTGTCCTCTCCTGTTCACTTCAGCTGTTCTGATCCTGGCAGTCCTTGAAATAATGCATGACCCGCCACATTTCACCTTTCTTTTAGACTAAGATCATTTTGTGGAAAAATGATTGAAGTTTGAGTCAAACCTGTAAAATAACGATTAATTAATTAATTTGTTTGTTTGCATTGCACCAAATTGTTGTTTGCCACCAATGTTAACAGGGTTGTTTAATTAATTTGATCAAAATGCAACATATTTATAATATTTTTCTTGTTTTGCAGAAAAGTTTATCTAGTAGTCATTAGAAATGTTTCTTTTAATATTTGGGGAACTGTTTGGATCCTATTTTACATGTAAGCAGTTTCCTTTTGTTTGTGTAGTGACGTCGCCCCCTGGTGGTTTTTTATTATTTATTTATTTTTTATATATTTTTTTTATAAAAGAAACAAGTACAAAAAAAACTTACAATGTCAAACATGGCTCGAGACTTAAGGCATGCATAGCACAAAAGAGAATACAGGCACATAAGCAAAAATAAAAATGTGTTTTGGGCAGCTTACAACAGAAATTCGTTAAAGATTGTTTTAGTTTTTAAAGCTTTGGCATTAGTACAGTACTTTAAAGTAGCTAAGTAAGAGGAAATATAATTAGAAAACACTATAAATCT
>JBBPBX010018518.1:0-34802 GCA_038048925.1 Garcialebias charrua | reverse complement strand
CCACCAGCAGCAGGATCTTCAGACAGAACAGCTGGTGGGATGTCCTGGTATCTGCAGCCCTCTCTCCATTTGTTTCTTCATGGACATGGAGCTGTGAAATTATGTTGTGCCTCTTCCTCAGCAAAACGCTCCTCCAGTGGAGACTTTCTGGACAGACTGCAGGGAGGTTCCTAAACAAACAACAGGTTTATCAGTATTATCAGTAAAAAGAGATTATTAAATCATTTTTAAGACTGAGAATGTGTACAATTATTAGCTCTGTTGTTATTGCCTAACTAACCTATTCAATAATTCTTCAAACTGTGACATTCACTCATAATGGAATGAAAGAGAACATAAACAGAAATTATATAATAATGAAAACTAGAGACATTAAAACATTTTAAAAGACACAGAGAACTTTAAATGGATTAAGAATGTTAATAAGTGTTGGATTTGAGTGCAATGTAAGTGCAATCCATGGTTGAATCCACATCTGAAAAGGGATGTAACCTTTTCACAACATATGCTGTAACAGTTCTGTGGCACTCTTAATTCACTTACACTGACGTTTTTACCTTGGATGCTGGTGAACACTGTGAAGCCATTTCAGGTCGTTTGTCTAAGAAAAAATACAAGCTAACGTTAGCATCGTGTTTGTATTTGAGCTGACTTACCGCTTTAAGCAGAGTATAACTTGTTATCTGCCTCAATGTTGGTATGAGATGTAGTTTATAGATTTATTCACCTGATGGAGCCGAAGAGGTAGCGATTAGCGAAAAGTTCGGCGGAGCGTTTTGCAGACGGACCACTCTGTACTTCCGGTCGGATACGAAGCGAAAATAATCCGGTGGAGCTCGTCAAAGACGGGACACTATTTTACTTCTCCACCCTCCTTTGCATGATATATTATTGCAAGTGCTGCACTGACCTGACTGGTCATTTTATTAATTAGTAAGCTTTCGATCGCGGAATGCTCACTTCCGGTGGATTCTTCTTCGTTGGTTTTCGGTGGCGGCTACTTCCGGTCGGCTAACTAGCATCGAACATAGGAATCGCAAATTAATATTTTGAACGATTCCGGGAAAACCGGACAGTTAGTCCCGGTTCCGAACGATTCTCGATTCTCGATGCCCAACCCTACTCGTGTTCATGCTGCTGTTTATAATGATGTTTTTCTATTACATTAGGGCTTAGTGTATTACTAGTTAATGTTTTTCTTAGTTAATCCTAGATGTTATTACTGTTTTTCTCTTGCATTTGTTGTTGGATGTAACTGGGACCCTGTGTACATAATCTCGTTTTCATCACATGTACCACATGCGGTGCAAATGACAATAAAGACTCTCTGACTCTCTGACTCTGAATATGAACAAGACGCTTGAAGCCCTCATTTTACACAACAGAATACAGGTGCACATTTTTGCTTACAAAAGTTGCAATTGTTTTCGTTATGTAAATAGCTCAGGGTGAATTGGCTGGTAATGTTAGTGAGTCCTGGAGTTTCTTTTGTTTTGCCCTGGAAGTTGTGATGTCAGATGTTAGAGTTAGCGTAGCGTAATACCTAGATAAGTGGTTTCTGAGGTTTGTAGTATTTATATAACTGATCTCCACTTGGCAGGGCTTGCAAACCACTTTGAATTTATCCAGCTCTTTGTCATTTCCTGTTTTAAATTCATTTATTATTTATTTATTATTCCTGACCAGACGTCAGATCTTAGATAAGGTGACTTGCTGAGTACAGCGTTCCTTTCATCGTCCATTCTATATATGCGCCGCATGCTTGAACTTTAACCGGATGTGATGCACTTTACTGTTGAAAAATCGATCTCAGGTCCTATAAATGGTTATTGCTAAATTTAAATGCAATCAATCTAAAATCAATTAAATCAGTTTTTGTACCCAGCCCCGGTAGATGATACCAAAGTCAAAATCCAAGATAAGGAAGTAGAAGTGTTCACCAGGCAAGCAGGGTCTGATGGCACTCAAGCACTTTGGTAACATTTCCTGTTTTAAATGTGCCATGCAAATAAATCTGACTTGACTTGACTCTGGCACTGTGCCGGATCACCAGTGTACCTGTGGATAAAAATAAATTTCACCAAGAGATTTAACAGACATTTCTCTGGATTTAACAGAGGTGCAGCTTACACTCACAACCACACTAGATAGGCCTACTACCAGTCAGGAGAAGTGTGGCGCCTGGCTTTGGGTCGGGGAAAAATTTTGGTTCAGATCCAGCAGTGGTTCTGTGTGCTGTTGAATGTCACCGTTTCCTGGGCTGCTTTAATGGACGAGCTGATCTGGACTTCAGTCCAGGTGCCTACAGCCTGTTGATCTGAGGTCACAAGAGGAGCAGAAAAACATTATTTGGTAACTTGTCAGGTTTTCTGTCAGTCATTTCAGATGCATGTTTGTGGTGCTGATCCAAATAAAAAAGTGACCCACGTGGGCTCACTGGCCATGAGCTGACCAAGCAGAATGTGTGTTGTTAGAATGGAGGCGTGTCCCTCGATGATTGACTGACAGCTGTCCATACATCGTGGAAGAAGTTCAAGAGGACTCCCGGGGCTCCGGGCTTGGGGGCCCCTGTGTGTGTGGCTCCGGTCCTCCCTGTATTACCGTAGTGTCCTGTGGAGGTGGGTCTGTGGGTTCCCACATCCACTATTAAACATTCTTAAGGGAAAATCTTACAGTGACAAGCTGCTCACACAGGTGTTTAGATTCAGGTGTTTATCAGAAACACACTCAGTTGGGTTGTGGTGGTCACTAAATACATCTTGTATCACCATGTACCGTATAAACGACTTTCTAATGATGTTAGATGACTCTTCAACCACCTGAGGCAAAGGAGGACGAGGCACGGTCCCAACATGTGCTCATATATTAGCTATAGAGGAGTAGACAGATAGAGCTAGGTACTGTAAAGGGAGGAGCACAGGAGGAGCAGTGAGACGAGCAGGCAATAAGACAAATCTGATGACTTTTATAACGGTGACCCACAGGAGCACGCACAGCCTGTCTCTGTATAATTTTCTGTTTCTGTTGCTTTAGTTTTAGGAAATAAACAATATTAACACTAAAATATGTATATTTGAACAAAACTATGGCAAAGGTGTGTCTCTGTTTAACTTGTGATTTTTGTATTTTCCAAAACCTTCCAAATGTTCTCTCTGTGAAGGGGTCTGTTTTAAGTGTTTGTAGTTTATCACAAATATCTTCTAATTTGAATCCTCCACTGTATAAAATCATTGTTGTTGGAGTGGTGGTGCAGAGGTTAGAGAAGGTGGGCCTGTGATTGAAAGATTGACGGTTCAACTCCCGGTGTTGACAATATCGAAATGCGGGTGGGAAACATGAAACAAACACACCTGCCTCGACCCTCATTTGCTCCACTCTGGGCCCTTGAGCAAGGCCCTTAACCCCCACCATCTGCTTATCCGGGAGCTGTAGATAGCAGCGATCTGCTCCACACAGAGGGCTGTGGTTGTGTCAGGAAGGACATCCGGCATAAAAAATAATTGCCTAGTCTTTGTATGACTTACCGGTAGTTCGCTGTGGCGAGCCCCTGAAAAAGGGAGCAGCCAAAAGAAAAAAACAAACATATTAAATCATTAAACACATGGTTTTGGGGATTGGGATCAGCTAAATTGTTGATATTTTGAACCAGACTGTATGAAAAATGTTAATGATCAAATATGAAATACAAATGCTGCATTCTCAATAACAGGTGGTTTGCCTGCATTATTACCAATCATTGGGTTTTTAATGTTCAAGTATTTTTAGCAACAAGAAAGTTCATGGGTGATTTAGCTGTTAAGTAACTGTTAAATTCAAATGTGTGATACATTAGTCCCTCACTACTTCCCAGTTCGTTTATCGCGGATTTGCTATATCACGCTTTTTCAAAATAAGATTTGACATGACACAATTGGCTGATTGATGGATGAGCCATGGTTTGTTAATTTCAAATAAATTATTTTAAATGATTTTGCACCATGTGTGCAGCCCACAAGTGCAAGTAAAATAAAATTTCGGTACATCGTTTTGGAAATATGACAAAATGTGCGGAAGTTGAAAGCAAAAGCAGCTGACCAGTAAGCTCTACAACAAACTTCCAGCTGATTCCCCAAAGGCTGCGAAGATTTATCTCTCCATCTCCTGCTATATCACAAAGGATTTACGAGCAGACAGCTCAGTGGAAGGAGAGGGGTTTAGGGTTATTTTTAATATGCTGGACCCCAATGTAAGTTATTCCTTCATGTAGCTTTTTTTTTTTTTTTGCAATAAAGCAGCTCCACAACTTAACCACGAAACATTCTAATGCAGTTGCAGCTCCAAGGTAACCGTTTTTCTCATATTATACTAAAACTTATATAGACAAGTTGTACAACAAACTTAATGTAATTTGTCTATTTAACAGATTGAAGGGGCCGGATGAGACATCACCTGGAGCCATTTTTAAATGATACAGTTTATGGTTTATAAATGACAGTTCAGAAGAGTTTTTAATGCAGGTTTGCACAGGTTTTGAAATTTTGTTAAATATTTACCAAATATGAATCAATAAGATTAAGGCTGTGAAGTCTTTACAAAGTATAGTTCATATTATGTTAAGTTTTAAAAATATAACAAATGTTAGAGCAATATGGTTAAAAATAACGTCTATATTTTATGTTGAGTTAAAGATTAATAAGTTTGGTAGACTGAAGTCTGTTTACTTTTGTTTTTATATATTTTGAATTATTTGTCTGTGATGCACTGGAGACCTGTCCATGTGTCCTACCTCTTGCACAGTGATGGTTGGACATAAAATTATTGTTTTAAATAAATGTTCTATTTGTTTATATTGTTGATTAATCTTTTCAGCTTGTCAGTTACATAATTGAAACAAAATTTATGAACATTTTAATAGAAAAATAATCTCTGAATCGAAAATTGTTTCTGAATTGAATAATCAATTTTGAATTGAATCGTAACACCAAAAATCGGAATCGAATCGATTCACCAGACACTGAGAGATTCACACCTCTAAGGGAAAGCTCCCTCCTGCAGCTGATCAGCTGATTTCCTTCTCGCTGCCATGCACATACCTGTACATTTCTCCTACTGCATCGGCTGTGTGAAGGGTTAATCCTTTGCTGTCCAGATGCATCGATTGACTTTTGTCTTCCAACTTAAAATTCAAAGTTTGTCATATCGTAAAATTGTCATAATCACAAAATATAAGTGTATAAAAAGTTATTTTTAATTATTTTAGAACTTCTATGTTCAGTTTTTGAAGTGTAAGTGTAATTGGTCTGTGCTGCAGAGCTGAAGCGGTGTCATCCCTTTGATGTCCTGCTTCACTTCTCTTCTTTACAATTTAAATACAGTAATATTTTAAATAAAAAATCCATGCTGCATGGATTGTTTATTTAAAATGTTACAGTATTTAAATTGTTTATTTAAGGAGGGTGATTAGGAGTAACAGGTGATGAGTGTGATTACAGCCTGGCACGTCATGACAAAGTTTACTGAACTTAAAATGATCTCAACTTTTGCACTACTGTATACCTACTTTGCAGTTTTTCACTTATCGCTGGTGAGCATTGTCCCTAACACCTGTGATAAATGAGGAACTACCGTAATCTCCGGATTAAAATACTCTCCGGTATTTAGTACGCTTTGTCAAATTATTAACAATAAACACGAAAAAATTGTACATTATACGCTTCGGAGTTTAATACGCGTCATCGCCACGCGACGCGTCAGCTTTGTCCTGATCAAGATGGCGGCGAAGGACCAAACCAGTATGAAGAACTTCACAAAGAAACACGGTAAAAACTTGTTTCTTTGCGAGAAAAAATATATTACTAAGCTGACTTTATAGAAGACGTGTTCCTGAGTTTAACGAAATGTTCAAATCAGCTGGATTTAAAGAAAAAAAAGTTCGATGATTTTTATGCAGGCGCCAGCCGGGTCAAACCGGAGCTTTCTTTCTTTAAATTTAGCTAAATAAACGCTTAAAAAATATATTTCTTACCTCACTATAGCAGACGGGCTCCTGAGCTGAACCAAATGTGAAATCAGCTGGATTTAAAAATCCGCGGTGTGGTTTATGAGTACATCCATAGCAGGGAGCGGGCAGCAGCAGAGTAATCAGTCCGACCAAAGGAAGCCTGTTCCGGACACATGCAAGTAGAAACTTCTGGAAGTGGCCCCTCTTCCTCTTCGCTCTCTGAGTCCTCTGCTGGCTGCTGCCTACAGCGCCCATATAGCCCATATAGCGGCCGAAACTGGTACTGCACCATTTTTGCCAAAAATGAAAAACGATGAATCAAAGCCAAAAATGGGTCTAAAAATATGGGAAAAAATCCATAAATAATACTCTTCGGTGTTTAATACGCTGGACATTCAAATTAGCAAAAATACTGCGTATTATAGTCCGGATTTTACGGTACTGTATTCAGGGTATCCGCGGGGTTTAAAAGGTATTAAAAGGTAGTAAATAAAATTAACCCAAATTAAGGCCATTAAAAAGTATTAAAATGTAATAAATGTCATCTGACAAGGTATTAAATTTTTTAAAACCTACACAACTATATTTTTCTCGTTCTGTCCGTTAAAAAAAATGTCTGTGAATTTATTTAATTTATTTATCTTTTCTAATTTCATGTTCGGGTAGGACCTTAGCTAAAACAATGACGTCGGTCAGTGTACGTTCGCGCCTACAGCGGGTCGAGGGAAGGCAGAGCTTCCAGAACCGCCATGGGGAAATGCAAGTTTTCAGAGCTCTGGTTAGAGGACGCCAGATTCAAAGACTGGCTTCGGCCAGTAATAGGCAACAGCCGAGAGGCTTATTGTAATGTCTGCAAAAAGACAGTAAATATCACCTGGATGGGGGTGAATGCCGTCCGGTCGCATATGGAGTCAAGTAGCCATCAAACAAAAATCTGCGGACGACATCGTGAGCAGTTACCTATTTCTCTGTTTTGCGCTAGAGTGGACAGGGAGCCAGTGAAGGGATGCCAGGACAGGGGTTAAATATTAGGGATGTCCCGAGCCGATCACGTGATCGGAAACCGGGTCCCGATCACGTGATTTCAGACTCGACTCGACTCGGGCGTTACACACCGATCAGGGATCGGATATATATGTGTATATTTATTCTAAACACAAACGGGAATATTATATTAACTGTATGTTGAGTTACAGAGTCAAATTGTCTCGGAACAAAACATGCACAATAGTTTTGCAGCAGTGCCTGCCGTAAAGCAGTGCCTGCCGTAAAGCGGTGACTGTCGTAAAAAAGAAGCGGAACGCGGCATTAACTTGAAGTGGAGGCAGCGATGTCTGTCGTGTGGAGATATTTTAAAGTGGATGACAAATGGAAAGTTCGTATTTCAAGAGGAGGTAAGGAAAAGGCTGCATTTAACACAACAAACCTGATTAGGCACATCAGAAACAAACACCCGGCCGACAAAATACACAGAGTTTAACCAGACAACCCAGCTGAAGACGAGCCAGCTCACGCTGCAAGAGACTTTCTTATTTGTTTACATGCCTGCTCAGGTTCTGGTTCTGGTCAGGTTCTGGCCAGGTTGTGGTCATGTCCTGGTCAGGTTGTGGTCACGTTGTGGTCAGGTTCTGCTCTGGTTCTGGTTCTGGTCAGGTTGTGGTCAGGTTCTGCTCAGGTTCTGGTTCTGGTCAGGTTCTGGTCAGGTTGTGGTCACGTTGTGGTCAGGTTCTGGTCAGGTTCTGGCCAGGTTGTGGTCAGGTTCTGCTCAGGTTCTGGTTCTGGTCACGTTGTGGTCAGGTTCTGCTCAGGTTCTGGTTCTGGTCAGGTTGTGGTCACGTTGTGGTCAGGTTCTGCTCAGGTTCTGGTTCTGGTCAGGTTCTGCTCAGGTTGTGGTCACGTTGTGGTCAGGTTCTGGTCAGGTTCTGGTTCTGGTCAGGTTCTGGTCAGGTTGTGGTCACGTTGTGGCCAGGTTGTGGTCAGGTTCTGGTCATGTTCTGGTCATGTTCTGGTATTTTAAGTTGAGCTGCTTATTTTAAATTAGACATTTTTATTTCATACTGTTGCACTAAACTTCAATGTGAAGAATTTTATTTTAAATCTTATTACTTGATTGTTCAATCTACCTCACAGAAGTACTCTGTTAAATGTTAAGGTAAATAAAATAAAAATGAAGGGACATCTGGATCTGTTTCTTTTTTTTCCCTTCATTTTAAAAATATATTTTAGAAGTATCGGATCGGGACTCGGTATCGGCCAATTCCTAAAATTAAAGGACTCGGACTCGGACTCGGGGCCAGAAAAACCTGATCGGGACATCCCTATTATATATTCATATTTTTTAGTTGAAATTAAAAGACAAGCTGCTGCATTCTGGACAGATTGTAAGCGGTGCAAAGATGATTTGTCTAAACCAACATACAGTGAATTACAATAGTCCAAGCGAGAGGTAATAAAAGCGTGAATCACCTTTTCAAGGTCTCTGAAAGAGAGACAAGACTTCACCTTGGCAATGAGTCTTAGCTGGAAGAAACCGGATTTAACTACAGCATTTATCTGTTTGTCTAATTTAAAAGCACTATCAAAAATAACTCCCAGATTCCTGACATTGGAGTGGCTGTATGAAGCCAAGGGGCCAAGAACATTTAGGGTGTTACATTTGCCAAAGCTGATGACTTCCGTTTTATTTTCATTTAGTCAGAGTCAGAGTCAGAGTCAGAGAGTCTTTATTGTCATTTGCACCGCATGTAGTACATGTGATGAAAACGAGATTATGTACACGGGGTCCCAGTTACATCCAACAACAACTACAAGAGAAACAACAAATGCAAGAGAAAAACAGTAATAACATTCTAGGATTAACTAAGAGAAGCATCAGCTAGTAATACTCTAAGCCCTAATGTAGTAGAAAAACATCGTTATAAACAGCAGCACGAACATGAGTCATTATGAGCAGATGGTCACAGGTGAAACGCAGCAACAAGAAACAGATCAGCATCAACATGATGTGATATTTTGCAGTGTTTATTCTTGTTATTTATTTATTCATGAGTCTGACAGCCTCAGGGTAGAAGCTGTTCCTCAGTCTAGTGGTTCTACATTTGATGCTCCTCAACCTCCGTCCTGAGGGGAGCGGGGCAAAGAGCGAGTGTGCTGGGTGAGTGAGATCCTTCATGATGCAGGTGGCTCTTTTCCTGCACCTGGAGGTGTAAACGTCCGCGATGGTGGGGAGTCTGACTCCAACAGACTTCTGTGCAGCCTTCACCACTCTCTGTAGAGCTTTCCTCTCTTCAACTGTGCAGCCTCCATGCCACACATTGATGCTGGAGCACAGGACGCTCTCCACTGCACACCTGTAGAACGAGGTGAGAACTGGGCTGCTCAGACCAGCACGTCTCAGCCGTCTGAGGAAGTAGAGTCTCTGATGACCTTTCTTGATCAGGCTGGTGGTGTTGTTGCTCCAGCTGAGGTTATCATTCAAGTGTACACCCAAGTATTTGTAGCTGGAGACCACTTCCACTGCAGACCCACCCATTTTCAGTGGGGCGTGGGTGTGTTTGTTCCTCCTGAAGTCCACAATCATCTCCTTTGTCTTCTTCACATTCATGTGAAGATTATTCTCTTTGCACCAGCTCTCCAGGTGCTCCACCTCCTGTCTGTAGCTGGACTCATCATTGTTTGTGATGCAGCCCACCACAGCTGTATCATCTGCAAACTTAACAATATGACAGCCTGGAAGTGTGGCTGTACAATCATATGTGAGCAGAGTGAACAGAAGGGGGCTCAGCACACATCCTTGAGGAGAGCCAGTGCTGAGGGTTATGGTGGAGGAGGAGAAGTTGTGGATCTTCACGGACTGTGGTCTGTCTGTTAAGAAGTCTAGTATCCAGTTACAAATAGAGGGGCTTAGTCCAAGTGTAGATAGTTTGTCTATCAGAGTTTGGGGGATCATGGTGTTGAAGGCAGATGTGAAGTCCACAAAGAGCAGACGCACGTATGAGTCCTTCTGATCCAGGTGGGTGAGAGCAGTGTGGGCCACGGAAGAAATGGCGTCCTCTGTTGATCGGTTCTCACGGTATGCGTATTGATGAGGGTCCTCGTTGATGTTGACGGTTTTCTTGATGTGGGACATGATCAGTTTCTCAAAACATTTAGCGACCACCGGGGTGAGGGCCACCGGTCTATAGTCATTCAGACCAGTCACTGTGGAGCTCTTTGGAACTGGGATGATGGTGGCAGTCAGATTTAGAAAATTAAGTTTTAACCAGATTTTAATGTCATTCAGACAGTCCAAGAGTGGATCCAGTGGAGTGACCCTGTCTGACTCAATTGGAAGATATAACTGTGTATCATCAGCAAAGCAGTGAAAAGGAATGTTGTGTTTTCTAAAAATGGACCCCAAAGGCAACATGTCTGCCTTTTAGCTTCAGATGTTTGATGGACACCGACCAAACATGCTAAAACACAGAGAAAGCTGCACAGCCTTTTTGGAAGAACGACACCGAGCTAACAAAGGGCTAACATGCGCAGCTATGGAGGTGCTAATGCTAACACAGCGCGGAGCCTGGAAGGAGAAACGGCTCCAAGTAAGTTATTAAATCTTTTTTCCTTCATGATTGCTCCAAATGTATGGAGTTAACTTGCTAACAGTCCTTCCTGTAAACAGTTTGGACCGCGTGAAGCAGTATGAAGCTGCAGAGGTCGGACGTGCAAGGAGCTAACATGCTAAAAGACGGAGACAAGCTTGAGTAGCTCAAAGTAAGATTTTTTTTTAATACTGTAATGTGTTTAATGTGTTTTTTATATTTATGTAGGGCACTGTGTTAGGATAGGCGTAGGATAACTGTACAGTACTGTACATGTACTAAAAAGAAATAAATAAATAAACAGTGGCGGCTCCTGTGGGTTCTGACTTACATCATTTTCGAGCTACGAACGGTCCTTAGGTCCGGAACAAGTTCGTAAGTCGCAGACTCCCTGTATTTTGGTTCGGAGTTCCTGGAGCATGTGAGAGCAGACGACCTGTTGCAGCACGTTAATGTAAGTATGTTTGTTTTTTTAACAATTGTTTTTACTATAAGTCTTTACCCATAGACTCCCGTCAGTGGGAAATGTTGAAGTATTGTAACAGCTGCTTGAAATGATCAAGTTTTGAGGACAACTATTATCTTGTTTACAAAAAAGTTTAAAAAAGCACTAATGCTTCAGAAAGCACGTAGCGATTGTCTGACCCTTTTTTCTCAAAAACTTTATTGTAAACGAACAAAGTACAAAACAGCAATACAAGGGAGCCATGGGGATTCTGCACAAAAATCCATCCATCCATCCATCCATCCATCCATCCATCCATCCATCCATCCATCCATCCATCCATCCATCCATCCATCCATCCATTGTCTTCCGCTTATCCGGGGTCAGGTCGCGGGGGTAGCAGCCGAAAGCCTCGGGCACAGCTCAGCGTCTTGCCTGTACGCCACTCTACGCGCGCATTCTGTGCGTACACATTCGCTGGCATAGCTCTGCTTTCATTCTCACGTTAAATGCGCGCGTTTTCGCTCCAAATTCTTGTTGTAATTTGAGCAGCTGCTTGCAAAGCGTCTACCTACAGGACAAACTGAGGTCGCTGATTGGTCATTTGCTGACACGCCTACTCAATTGATTGACAGGTCGAGTGGGAGACAAAAAAAAATGCATGAGCTGGCTCGGCTGCAGCCGCTGCGGTGTTTCTAAACTTTATATGTTAATAAAAAGTTCTAAAAAATAAAAATAAAAACAGGGAGCCTTGGTCCTGCAGCCCACAGCCCACCAGGAAATATTTAGAATGTCGCGCAGCCAGGTAGGACATGAGTTATTATTCGTTCGTCACAAATTCGTTCATTTCAGTCATTGAGTTACGGAGGAGGAAGCGATTACTTGATTTTTGGCAAAAAAACAAAATAAAAGTCCTGATCAGCGATGAAGAAGGGGAATTTAATTCATTTGTGTAACATACAAAACAGTCCGGCGGCGGGCAATTTATTGTGAGACAACGCGTATCGCGTACGCGGTCGTAAAATTTGAGCTTTGCACGTTCGTGCTACGCGGGGCTACGCTTGTGTCTCTGCGTACGTACGGCATAGTAAGGCGTACTTCCTGTACGCTGAGCTCTGCCCGGGACTTAAGTAAGGAGGCCCAGACTTCCCTCTCCCCAGCCACTTGGAGCAGCTCCTCCGGGGGAATCCCAAGGCGTTCCCAGGCCAGCCGAGAAACATAGTCCCTCCAGCGTGTCCTGGGTCTTCCTCTGGGTCTCCTCCCGATGGGACATGCCCGGAACACCTCACCAGGGAGGCGTCCAGGAGGCATCCTAACCAGATGCCCGAGCCACCTCAACTGGCTCCTCTCGATGTGGAGAAGCAGCGGCTCTACTCCGAGTCCCTCCCGGATGACTGAGCTTCTCACCCTATCTCTAAGGGAGAGTCCAGACACCCTGCGGAGAAAACTCATTTCAGCCGCTTGTATCCGAGATCTCGTTCTTTCGGTCACAACCCAAAGCTCATGACCATAGATGAGGGTGGGAACGTAGATCGATCGGTAAATTGAGAGCTTTGCCTTTTGACTCAGCTCTCTCTTCACCACGACAGACCGGTACAGCGCCCGCTTCACTGCGGACGCTGCACCTATCCGCCTATCGATCTCACGCTCCAGTTTTCCCTCATTCGTGAACAAGACCCCGAGATACTTAAACTCCTCCACTTGGGGCAGGACCTCCTCCCCGACCCGGAGAGGGCACGCTACCCTTTTCCGGCTCAAGACCATGGCCTCGGATTTGGAGGAACTGATCCTCATCCCGGCCGCATCACACTCGGCTGCAAACCGCTCCAGCGAAAGCTGTAGATCACGACCTGATGAAGCCAATAGGACCATATCATCTGCAAAAAACAGAGAAGTGATTCTAAGGCCACCAAAACGGATCCTCTCAACACCTTGGCTGCGCCTAGAAATTCTGTCCATAAAAGTTATGAACAGAATCGGTGACAAAGGGCAACCTTGGCGGAGTCCAACTCTCACTGGAAACGAGCCTGACTTACTGCCGGCAATGCGGACCAAGCTCTGACACCGGTCGTACAGGGACCTAACAGCCCGTATCAAAGGGCCTGGTACCCCATACTCCCGGAGTACCCCTCCACAGAAACCCCCGAGGGACGCGGTTGAATGCCTTCTCCAAGTCCACAAAGCACATGTAAACTGGTTGGGTCCTAAGGTACTTTGGGCGAAACTTATCCACCCCTGGAGCCCTGTCACCACGGAGCTTTTTAACCACCTCTGTGACCTCAGCACCAGAGATTGGAGAGCCCGACCCAAAGTCCCCAGGCTCCGCTTCCTCAGTGGAAGACGTGCCAGTAGGATTGAGGAGGTCTTTGAAGTATTCCGCCCACCGACTCACAACATCCCGAGTTGAGGTCAACAGCACGCCACCCCCACCATAAATGGTGTTGGTCGCGTACCGCTTTCCCCCCTGAGACGCCGGATGGTGGACCAGAATCGCCTCGAAGCCGTACGGAAGTCATTCTCCATGGCCTCTCCGAACTCCTCCCACGCCCGAGTTTTTGCCTCAGCAACCACCCGAGCCGCATGCCGCTTGGACTGCCGGTACCTATCTGCTGCTTCCGGGGTCCCACAGGCCAAAAAGGCCCAATAGGACTCCTTCTTCAGCCTGACAGCATCCCTCACCACCGGTGTCCACCACCGGGTTCGAGGGTTGCCACCACGACAGGCACCAACAACCTTGCGGCCACAACTCTGATAAGCTGCCTCGACAATAGAGGCGCGGAACATGGCCCACTCGGACTCAATGTCCCCCGCCTCCCTCGGAACGTGTTCAAAGCTCTCCCGGAGGTGGGAGTTAAAGCTCCGTCTTACGGGAGACTCTGCCAGACGTTCCCAGCAGACCCTCACAATACGTTTGGGTCTGCCAGGTCTGACCGGCATCCTCCCCCACCATCGGAGCCAACTCACCACCAGGTAGTGGTCAGTTGACAGCTCCGCCCCTCTCTTCACCCGAGTGTCCAAGACATGCGGCCGCAGATCAGATGAGACGACAACAAAGTCGATCATCGAACTGCGACCTAGGGTGTCCTGGTGCCAAGAGCACATATGGACACCCTTATGCTTGAACATGGTGTTCGTTATGGACAATCCATGACGAGCACAGAAGTCCAATAACAGAACACCACTCGGGTTCAGATCAGGGGGGCCGTTCCTCCCAACCACACCCCTCCAGGTCTCACTGTCATTGCCCACGTGAGCGTTGAAGTCCCCCAGTAGAACAAGGGAGTCCCCAGGAGGCGCACTCTCCAATACCCCCTCCAAGGACTCCAAAAAGGGTGGGTAATCTGAGCTGCCGTTTGGCGCATAGGCACAAACAACAGTCAGAGCCCGTCCCCCCACACGTAGGCGAAGGGAGGCTACCCTCTCGTTCACCGGGGTGAACCCCAACGTACAGGCACCAAGATGGGGGGCAACAAGTATGCCCACTCCTGCTCGGCGCCTCTCACCAGGGGCAACTCCAGAGTAGAAGAGTGTCCAACCCCTCTCAAGGAAACTGGTTCCAGAGCCAGAGCCATGCGTTGAGGTGAGTCCGACTATTTCTAGCCGGAACCTCTCAACCTCACACACTAGCTCAGGCTCCTTCCCCACCAGAGAGGTGACATTCCATGTCCCAATGGCCAGCTTCTGTAGCCGAGGATCAGACCGCCAGGGTCCCCGCCCTCGGCCACCACCCATCCCACATTGCACCCGACCCCTTTGGCCCCTCCCACAGGTGGTGAGCCCATGGGAAGGGGGACCCACGTCTCCTCTTCGGGCTGTGCCCGGCCGGGCTCCATGGGTAAAAGCCCGGCCACCAGGCGCTCGCCAGCGTGCCCCACCTCCGGGCCTGGCTCCAGAGTGGGGCCCCGGTGACCCGCGTCCGGGCGAGGGAACATTGTTTCCATTAATTGAACATATCATAGGGGTCTTTGGGCTGCACTCTAGCCGTTTTCGCACTGCACGGCCCTCCCCAGCCCAGCTCATCCCTGGTTGACCCAGAGCCCGGCCTGGCCCGCCCTTGCTCATTACGCATTGTGCGGAGAGCCGCCTTGAAGTGGGTGGAGAGTTCTCTTGAAGTGGGTGGAAAGTTCTCTTGAAGTGGGTGGAGTGTTCTTGTGTGCGCGCTTGGTGTGTGTTAAGAGGTGGAAATAGAAGGGACGCAGCAAAAAATATTTGTTAGCTGAATATATATATTAGTTTTTTCATTCATTCATTCAACCTTTATTTAGTCAGGTAAATCTCATTGAGCCTCGAGGGCTCATTTACAAAAGCGACCTGCTACAAACTAAAGAATGATGAACAGCAATGGTAGAATTTCCTTAAACAACAAACAACAGAAAAAAAAAAACATAGGAGAGAAATAGAAAGTGAAATGCAAAGTATCAAAACTAGCAAAACACCACAAGGTAGATGTACAAAATCAAAAACAAGAACATATCTGCAATGGTTTTTGCCAGGATTCCAAAAGATTCTTAAAACCATTTAGAGAGGTCAGGGCCGAGAGCTTCAAATCTTTTTGTAAGATATTCCAGGAAGCAGGAGCAGAGTAGGAGAAAGCCCTTTTTCCAAGTTCAGTCCTCACTGACGGAACACTGCAGGTGATCATGTCCTGAGAGCGCACACTGTAGCTGCACTCACGCAAAGACATGTAGGAGGAGATGTATGAGGGCAGCAGACCGAGAAGTGATTTAAAGATGAAAATGTACCAGTGGAAGAGTCTGCGTGAGGATAATGATGTCCAGTTAACCAGTGAATACAGGGTGCAGTGGTGGGTACGATAATCACAGCCAGTTATGAATCTTAGAGCACCATGGTAGACAACATCCAACATCCGCAGGGTGCTTGTAGGAGCATTCATGTAGAGAATGTCACCGTAATCAATGGAGGGGAGGAAAGTCACAGATACAAGGCGTTTCCTAACATTCAGTGTTAGACATGATCTATTTCTGAAAAAGAAACCCAGTTTAACTTTCAGTTTCTTTACTAGGTTTTCCACGTGGAGTTTAAAAGAGAGCTGTGAATCAACCAGGATACCCAAATATTTATATGAATCAACAAAGTGGGATTGTCTTGTATTGTGTTTCTTTTGTAAAAAAATGAACAAATTTAATAAACATAACATAAACATAAACATAAACTCAATAGGGACACCATTTGAGGATAAAATCAGAGGAAGTTCTGCTGGGACCGACTTCCTACTTGAAAAAAACATCCCTTTTGTTTTATCAGCATTTAGTACAAGTTTGAGACGGAACAAATCTGACTGGATGATGTCAAAAGCGGATTGCAGAGACTGGAAAGCCTTAGCTACTGTTTTAGCTCGGCAGTAAACAACTGTGTCATCAGCATAGAAATGTAAGGATGCATCAGGGATGCTCTGACCTACATTAGCTATGTAAATTGTAAAGAGGGTTGGTCCTAAGACTGAGCCTTGTGGTACACCATTTTTAACCGTTAAATAACTGGAAGAAGTACCATTGTGCTGAACACATTGCATCCGATTGGACAGATAATTAGAAAACCAACCAATGGTGTGATCAGAGAACCCAATTTCTGAGAGCTTATGACACAAGATGTTATGATCCACTGTGTCAAAAGCTCAAAGTGTCATTAGTGTTTTTGAGTTTGTTTGTTAATAACTGATTACAAATCAGCTTATTTTACATGTGTGTAGCAAGGATTTTCTGAGGGGCGATCCCTTAAAAAATAGAGTGGACCTGCAAAAAGCAAGATGCCCAGTAGCTCACTGGTTAAGCGTTGGGTTGGCGCGCATAGCCTTTTCTCGACGCGGGTTTGTGTGTCTTTCGCTGCGTGTCCCCGCTGTAAACTGTGTTACAAACACGCGCGGCTCCACAGTCACTCCATCAAAGACAGATCAGTTAAAAAATGATTTAGAGGAATCACACGTTCCTGCATGAACAGATGAAGCTGAAACATGAACAAGTTTCAGGGTCAGCTGATCAACTTGTAGAAGTTACAGCTCATTTAAAGGCAACATATAATTTGTTGTATGTTTCATTTATGCTCAAAAAATCTCAAGCTTCATTTTATTTAGGCTAGTTGTTTTAGGAAACTACACCTGCACTTTAAAAATGATCTGTTATTTAGATTGAAAAAGTCTGCACAACTCATCACCAGGTAGTGGTCAGTTGACAGCTACCTGGTGATGAGTTGGCTCCGATGGTGGGGGAGGATGCCGGTCAGACCTGGCAGACCCAAACGTATTGTGAGGGTCTGCTGGGAACGTCTGGCAGAGTCTCCCGTTAGGCGGAGCTTTAACTCCCACCTCCGGGAGAGCTTTGAACACGTTCCGAGGGAGGCGGGGGACATGGAGTCCGAGTGGGCCATGTTCCGCGCCTCTATTGTCGAGGCGGCTTATCGGAGTTGTGGCCGCAAGGTTGTTGGTGCCTGTCGTGGTGGCAACCCTCGAACCCGGTGGTGGACGCCGGCGGTGAGGGATGCTGTCAGGCTGAAGAAGGAGTCCTATTGGGCCTTTTTGGCCTGTGGGACCCCGGAAGCAGCAGATAGGTACCGGCAGTCCAAGCGGCATGCGGCTCGGGTGGTTGCTGAGGCAAAAACTCGGGCGTGGGAGGAGTTCGGAGAGGCCATGGAGAATGACTTCCGTACGGCTTCGAGGCGATTCTGGTCCACCATCCGGCGTCTCAGGGGGGGAAAGCGGTACGCGACCAACACCATTTATGGTGGGGATGGCGTGCTGTTGACCTCAACTCGGGATGTTGTGAGTCGGTGGGCGGAATACTTCGAAGACCTCCTCAATCCTACTGGCACGTCTTCCACTGAGGAAGCGGAGCCTGGGGACTTTGGGTCGGGCTCTCCAATCTCTGGTGCTGAGGTCGCCGAGGTGGTTAAAAAGCTCCGCGGTGGCAAGGCTCCGGGGGTGGATGAGATTCGTCCTGAGTTCCTTAGGGCTCTGGATGTTGTGGGGTTGTGTTGGCTTACGCGACTCTGCAATATCGCGTGGACATCGGGGGCAGTTCCCTTGGATTGGCAGACTGGGGTGGTGGTTCCCCTATTCAAAAAGGGGGACCGTAGGGTGTGTTCCAACTATAGGGGGATCACACTCTTAAGCCTCCCTGGTAAGGTCTATTCAGGGGTTCTGGAGAGGAGGGTCCGTCGGATAGTCGAACCTCGGATTCAGGAGGAGCAGTGTGGTTTTCGTCCTGGTCGTGGAACACTAGACCAGCTCTACACCCTCAGCAGGGTCCTGGAGGGTGCGTGGGAGTTTGCCCAACCAGTTTACATGTGCTTTGTGGACTTGGAAAAGGCATTCGACCGCGTCCCTCGGGGGGTTCTGTGGGGGGTACTCCGGGAGTATGGGGTACCAGGCCCTTTGATAGGGCTGTTAGGTCCCTGTACGACCGGTGTCAGAGCTTGGTCCGCATCGCTGGCAGTAAGTCAGGCTCGTTTCCAGTGAGAGTTGGACTCCGCCAAGGTTGCCCTTTGTCACCGATTCTGTTCATAACTTTTATGGACAGAATTTCTAGGCGCAGCCAAGGTGTTGAGAGGATCCGTTTTGGTGGCCTTAGAATCGCTTCTCTGTTTTTTGCAGATGATGTGGTCCTATTGGCTTCATCAGTTCGTGATCTACAGCTTTCGCTGGAGCGGTTTGCAGCTGAATGTGATGCGGCCGGGATGAGGATCAGTTCCTCCAAATCCGAGGCCATGGTCTTGAGCCGGAAAAGGGTAGCATGCCCTCTCCGGGTCGGGGAGGAGGTCCTGCCCCAAGTGGAGGAGTTTAAGTATCTCGGGATCTTGTTCACGAATGAGGGAAAACTGGAGCGTGAGATCGATAGGCGGATAGGTGCAGCGTCCGCAGTGAAGCGGGCGCTGTACCGGTCTGTCGTGGTGAAGAGAGAGCTGAGTCAAAAGGCAAAGCTCTCAATTTACCGATCGATCTACGTTCCCACCCTCATCTATGGTCATGAGCTTTGGGTTATGACCGAAAGAACAAGATCTCGGATACAAGCGGCTGAAATGAGTTTTCTCCGCAGGGTGGCTGGACTCTCCCTTAGAGATAGGGTGAGAAGCTCAGTCATCCGGGAGGGACTCGGAGTAGAGCCGCTGCTTCTCCACATCGAGAGGAGCCAGTTGAGGTGGCTCGGGCATCTGGTTAGGATGCCTCCTGGACGCCTCCCTGGTGAGGTGTTCCGGGCATGTCCCACCGGGAGGAGACCCAGAGGAAGACCCAGGACGCGCTGGAGGGACTATGTTTCTCGGCTGGCCTGGGAACGCCTTGGGATTCCCCCAGAGGAGCTGCTCCAAGTGGCTGGGGAGAGGGAAGTCTGGGCCTCCCTACTTAGGCTGCTACCCCCGCGACCCGACCCCGGATAAGCGGAAGAAAATGGATGGATGGATGGATGGATGGAAGTCTGCACAAAATATAGATTAAAAAAACCACCACAAAAACTAAAGTGCAGGTGTAGTTTTACTTGGAGACTAAATACTTTACTAAATAAAGTAATTTCAGTAAAATTACCCCTTGTTGTTTTTTAAAATTTTATATAATACTGCAAAGCAACATGTTAACTTAATTTTGTCAAATAAATACATTTGATTTTTATTTTTTATTTTTTTTTGGGTTATATCACGAAATTTATCGTTATCGTGATAATACTCTGAAATATCATGATATAATTTTTGAGCCATATCGCCCAACCCTAGTTCACTGCATGGCAGCTTGAAAAACTGCTGAGAGGGATTTTTCTATTCCACAATGTTCCTGCCCGGAGAGTGGACTTCACCAACCTTACTAGGTCCTCTTGCTTTCCCCTTCCTTTCTGTGCCCATAGATGTGTCAAAAATGGTCCAGTAGCAGAGAGGGCAGTATCAGTGTGGCCCATGCTTCAGAAGTACGTGGATGCTGCAGAAAAGAAGAAGATCCAAAAACCCAACACAGCTTCATACGACACCATCTTGGCAGCACAATGGGATCCTCTTATTATCCCAAAGCTACAGTTTCCCAGGGAAAGTTCTGAAGGAATGTGCGGACCAGCTCTGTGAGGTGCTGGCTGACATCTTCACCACCTCACTTGCACTGGAGTCAGTTCCCACCTGCCTGAAGACCGCGACCATCATCCCAGTCCCAAAGAGCTCCACAGTGACTGGTCTGAATGACTATAGACCAGTGGCCCTCACCCCGATAGTCGCTAAATGTTTTGAGAAACTGGTCATGTCCCACATCAAGGCAACCGTCAACATCAATGAGGACCCTCATCAATACGCATACCGTGAGAACCGATCAACAGAGGACGCCATTTCTTCCGTGGTCCACACTGCTCTCACCCACCTGGATCAGAAGGACTCATACGTGCGTCTGCTCTTTGTGGACTTCACATCTGCCTTCAACACCATGATCCCCCAAACTCTGATAGACAAACTATCTACACTTGGACTAAGCCCCTCTATTTGTAACTGGGTACTAGACTTCTTAACAGACAGACCACAGTCCGTGAAGATCCACAACTTCTCCTCCTCCACCATAACCCTCAGCACTGGCTCTCCTCAAGGATGTGTGCTGAGCCCCCTTCTGTTCACTCTGCTCACATATGATTGTACAGCCACACTTCCAGGCTGTCATATTGTTAAGTTTGCAGATGATACAGCGGTGGTGGGATGCATCACAAACAATGATGAGTCCAGCTACAGACAGGAGGTGGAACACCTGGAGAGCTGGTGCAAAGAGAATAATCTTCACATGAATGTGAAGAAGACAAAGGAGATGATTGTGGACTTCAGAAGGAACAAACACACCCACGCCCCACTGAAAATAGGTGGGTCTGCAGTGGAAGTGGTCTCCAGCTACAAATACTTGGGTGTACACATGAATGATAACCTCAGCTGGAGCAACAACACCACCAGCCTGATCAAGAAAGGTCATCAGAGACTCTACTTCCTCAGACGGCTGAGACGTGCTGGTCTGAGCAGCCCAGTTCTCACCTCGTTCTACAGGTGTGCAGTGGAGAGCGTCCTGTGCTCCAGCATCAACGTGTGGCATGGAGGCTGCACAGTTGAAGAGAGGAAAGCTCTACAGAGAGTGGTGAAGGCTGCACAGAAGTCTGTTGGAGTCAGTCTCCCCACCATCACAGACATTTACACCTCCAGATGCAGGAAAAGAGCCACCTGCATCATGAAAGACCTCACTCACCCAGCACACTCACTCTTTGCCCCACTCCCCTCAGGACGGAGGTTGAGGAGCATCAAATGTAGAACCACTAGACTGAGGAACAGCTTCTACCCTGAGGCTGTTAGACTCATGAATAAATAAATAATAAGAATAAACACTGCAAAATATCACATCATGCTGATGCTGATCTGTTTCTTGTTGCTGTGTTCATCTGTGACCATCTGCTCATACAGACTCATGTTCGTGCTGCTGTTTATAATGATGTTTTTCTATACATTAGGGCTTAGTGTATTACTAGCTGATGTTTCTCTTAGTTAATCCTAGATGTTATTACTGTTTTTCTCTTGCATTTGTTGTTGGATGTAACTGGGACCCCGTGTACATAATCTCGTTTTCATCACATGTACTACATGCGGTGCAAATGACAATAAAGACTCTCTGACTCTGACTCTGACTTCTTTCTTGCCATTTCAAGAAGCTTTAACCCTTTCTTGACAAAATACCAAACTGACGAGCAAGCGCTACCCTTTCTGGCCAAAGATTTGACCGAGCTTTTAATGGTAATTATAACTTAATATTTTGATTAATTAAATTTGAATTTGCCTAATCTTAATGATTTGATAATTACTGCTTGTTGTCATCACAAGAGTTTACTGCGGCGGCTCATGAAACAAGAGCTCCTACATGACCGACCCCCTCTGCAGCTGACTCAAATCGATGTGTCTGAGGAGAAAAACTGGGTCGCCCTTAAAAATCTTGACATTGGCCTGGGTGCTGAGACTGCCATTAAGGTAATTTTGTTGTAGATTATTTGGTTTTAGCTCTTTAGATGTGTACACCGTATGTACTGTATATTGTAATGCCTGCAGAAATCAACCATCACAGTTGTTCAGTATGTACAGTATTACCATAGTTCATTCATTACTTCATTACAGTAGTACTTTTATCATAAGAAGTTTATTCTGATTTAGATTTGACAAGTAAACATTTTCTGTCAAATAATTGACGTGCATGTTCCTTAATGTGCGTTGTTAGGAACTTCTGGGCAAACCAGGATGCAAGATTGGTGAACTCTCTGTGCTCACCTTCAGGCGAGAATGTTTGCAGTGCCTGGTTAAGGTAGTTAGGAAGCTACAAGAGAAATGTCCCCTGAAATTTCCTGTGGTCAGGCAGACAGCATGTTTGAACCCCTCAAGAATGAGCAGAGATCCAGAGTGGTAAATCACACAGATGAAGTGTATTGTACAAACATTCATCCAGGCAAAGCTGTTGGCAGGTGGCATTCCAGCTGGTAAGAAAATATTGTATAGGGACAGCAGAAATGGATAGCTTATGCTCATTGCTTAAAGCTGCTATATGTAGTTTTTGGAACACGTTGGAACTTAGAAAAATTTTGAACGGAGACACGTTTCTGGTCCCTCTACCTTGCTCTCGTTGAACTTCAGCTCAGCCTCCTTAGCTCCGCCTCCACTGCATGTCCTGTTGCAGCCGCTGTGATATTCTGTGTTTATATGTTAATAAAACGTTCTAAAAAATAAAATAAAAACATGGAGCGCTGGTCCAGCACACCAGAACACCAGGAAATCTGCAGAGCCTCGCGCAGCCACGTTGAACCCGAGTTTAATTCGCTCGTGACAAATTCATTCATTTCCTCATCATTTCAGTCATGGAGTCAGCGGAGGAGGAAGCGATCACTTGACTTTTGGCAAAAAAACAAAAGAAAAGTCCAGATCAGGGATGAAGAAGGGGAATTTAATACATTTGTGTCACATACAAAACAGTCCTGCATCGCTTTGCAATCCTTTGAACGAGAACGTGCGCGGCCGCTGGGGCTGGGACAGGCGGGGGCGTGGGTTAGGGGCGTGAGAAGCTCTGTTTTTATTGGCTGGTTAAAAACTCTGTTTTTATTGGCTGGTTAAAAACTCTGTTTTTATTGGCTGGTTAACGGCGGGTCACTGTGGGTTTTTAGAAATGCTTTTAGTAACACCTGGAGAAGCAAGGGGAATATAGTTTTTTTCAGAGATTACTTGTCTAACATCAGTCTGTCAGGAGATAGTGACAGAGTGAAGAAATATGTTAAAAATATATTTTTAGAAAAACTACATACTGTAGCTTTAATGTCTTGTGATAAAAAATTAACTTGATTTCCTACCCTTTTCACTCTGAGAAGCTTAAGTTTTTACCAAGTTATCTCTGTGATTATGTGAGTCTGTAATGTATGTACTTCATCAAATGGATGATGAAGCAGTTGACTGCAATATATTAAAGACATGAATAATTATATCTTAACTTTTCTGTCAATATTGTAGGTAATGTCATCATTCAGCAGTTCACATCTTTACTGTCTGTTGAGGCCAGAGATGAAGAATTTGTGTCCTTTCAACCACTTAAGCAGCGTCTGGATGTCTTTCTGCACTCAAAACTCAACACGTCCCACCCTGAACTGCTAGTGTTCTGCCAAAGTCTTCTCCTCCTGTCCCATGGACAAGCTACAGTAGAGAGAGGATTCACGGTTACCGTATTCGCCGGAGGAAAATACGCACCGGTGTTTAATACGCTTTGTCAAATTATTAACAATAAACAAGAAAAAATTGTACACTATACGCTTCGGTGTTTAATACGCGTCATTGCCACGCGACGCGTCAGCTTTGTCCTGATCAAGATNCCCTAGTGTACGTTATCAGACGGTGTTCAGTGGTTCAGTGGGACCGTGACCAGCGGCCAAAAGGGGACGGCAGGCGCGTTTCGAGTTGTGCAGTGGGTAACCGGCATTAGAGTACAACTGTCTGTGTGTTAGAGCTGTTTTTTTTCTTCATTATTTAGCAACACCGCCTTGTGTTGTGGTTAGCTTAGCATCTCGCTAAAGCGACAACAGCCTCCTCACGGTCTCGCCGGACCGCCCCAGTGGGGGAAGGAGGACGGGAGCCAAGTCGTGCGGGCGACGCGTCGGTCCCATGGGACGTGCCCCCGCGGCCGCGACGGATCCATGCCGTCCGACCTGAGCTCCCGCGAGCCTCCGTGCGACGGACCCTCCGCCTCAGATGCTAACGGCGACATGCTAACTTCCAACACGGTAACACTCAAAGTGCTGGTCCTGGTCCGTGTTCAGCCTGGACTGTTTGTGCTGGCTGTGTGTTATTTTAGTTAAACCTTTATTTAGCTGGTTAGATATGATTGAGACAGTTTACACATCTTTTTTGGATTTAAAGCTGTGAAGCTCTGCGCTGTGAAGCCGGTGTGCGCTCCTCGTAGTAATTAAATAATTAATGATATCAGAGTAACTACTTTGTGACTAGTTGTCCGATTCGTCTGCCATGATTTCTTTCTCAAACTCATTTTCCGACCACTGCCATTTTGCTCTTGTTCCTTGGTGAAGCTAGTAATGTATTTAGCTGTGCTAGCTCGTGTTTTTGTCCGCCATTTCTGCCTTTCAGAGTGGCGAAACACCCGGTATTGCGCAATACTCGTCACGTGTGTGGGAACTATGTATGGGAGTGTTGCAAAGGCTCCATTTGCCCCTAAAAAGAGGGGCGGGGTTTGGAGGGTGAGACGGGCCATTTCTCTAACCGCTCCCCTTGACTGAAGATGAAGCAGATAATGCATCAGACTGTCTCACTGTGTCTTCCTGTCTGGGGTGGGGTGCTACAGTCAATGTTGCCAGATTGGGTGGTTTAAGGGCGAGATACACTCGAGCGTCCTCACGATACGCCAATACGCAGCGTACGTACGCCCCGTACGCAGCGTAGCCCCGCGTAGCCCCTCAGGGCAAGTACGCGCAAAGGTATTTTTTTACTACGCATACGCGATCCGCGTGCGCGATACGCGGTGTCTGATCTAAACTTCCCCGGCGCCGGACTGTTTTGTATGTTACACAAATGAAATAAATTCCTCTTTTTTATCGCTGATCGGGCCTTTTCTTTTGTTTTTTTGCCTAAAGTCAAGTAACCGCTTCTTCCTCTGTTCACTCGATGATTGAAATGAATGAATTCAGGTCCTACCTGGGTGCGCGATGTTTTATATATTCCCTGGTGGGCTGTGGTGGGCTGTGGGCTGCAGGAAAAGCACTCCGTGCTCAGCTGCTCATATTACAACAAGGAGAACGCGAGCGTTTGGAGCGAAAAACTAGCGGAAGTGACGATCGGAAGTGACGGTACGGAGGAAATGACGTTAGAATTTGGAGCGAAAACACGAGAATCTACGCGAGAACGAAAGCCGAGTGTAGCAGCGGCTCCGTATACGCGCGTATACGTCCGTATACGCGCGTATACGGAGTCTGCTTCAGTGTATCTCGGGCTTTACTGCCATTTGGGCAGTTTTCATTCTCTACTTTGGGGGTAAAAATAGCTTTGGGCGGGTGGGGATACTTTGGGCGGATTTTGGAGTCACATCGGCGCATTCTGAATTAAACTATTAAACACATTTCAAACAATCATTCATCATTGCATCGACCTTTCTGCTCTACCCCTGTCTGAAAAACAAAAGGTCACAAATCTGGGAGTGATAATGGATCCGTCCATGAAACTCAACAGTCATGTAAATATGATCGTTAAATCCTATTTTTTCCAGCTGAGGCAACTGTCCAAGCTAAAGCCCATATTATCCAAAAATAACCTGGAGACAGTAGCTGTGTTTTCATCCATTTTCATTTCGTATTTTGAGCTACCTCGCAAATATGTAAATACAAATTAATGCAGATCAGAAGTGTTTCCATCTACTGGCTTGAAGCGCTTCTTACCAAGCCGCGCACAGCGTCATTACGTCAGACGTCAGCGTCATTACGTCAGACGTCAGCACTGCGCATGTCTACAGTAAACAGGAAGTAGCGGTTGAAAACAGAACCCGGCCACACATCTCGTCAAAATCGAGAGAATATTTCAGGTACGTGTTGCTATCGGGCGAGTTGTATTTATTCTGTCATGCCAACTAGTTTTAGCGATGTTACATGTTGTCCGGAGCGGAAACAGCTGAACGTCACGTGACGTGAATTTTCGCTACGTCAGAAATGAGTCGGAAAATGTGTTTCCATCTGTCGTTTAGCGCAACTCAAATCCCAAAAACCACCTCAAGCGAGCGTATAAACTTTTTAGCGTAATTCAGGAAGTAACCTCGCAATTTGCCGTTTCCATTAAGCTTTTCTGCTGCGCTATTTCAAATTGCGCAGCTAGAAACCTTGATGGAAACACGGCTAGTGATTCACACATTTATTACATCTAGGCTTGATTTCTGCAATTCACTTCTGCTTGACGTCAATCAGGCCACCATTGCACAATTACAACTGGTTCAGAACGCAGCAGCCCAATTTTTAACCAGCACACGCAAAAGAGAGCACATTACACCAGTCTTGGCCTCCCTGCACTGGCTACCGGTTCATCTTCAAATCAAGTTCAAAATTCTCCTGTACGTCTACAAATCACTGAACAGCCTCGCCCCCGCCTATCTCTCGGATCTGATACACCCATATGTCCCACCACGTGCTTTGAGGTCAGAGGACCGGGTACTTTTAAGTGTTCCAGTAACTCGCCTTAAGCGCAGAGGTGACAAGGCCTTCTCTGTAGCAGGCCCAAGACTCTGGAACGAGTTACCGCTACTTGTCAGACAGGCCCCTTCCCTCGCAGTTTTCAAATCCCGGTTAAAAACTCACTACTACTCTGTTGCTTTCAACACCAGCTGATTTGTATTTGATCGTTTTATTTATGATCTGCAATGTTTTTATGTCTTTCGTGTTGTACTTCCCTGTGTGTGTTGCCTGTTGTTTGTTTGTTTGTCCAGCACTTTGGTTTGGACTTGTTCCTGTTTAAAGTGCTTTATAAATAAAATGGTATGGTATGGTATTATTTCATAGCAAAGCTCCTCTGACCTTTCTCCATCACTGATTGGCTATTGTCATCTGCCAGGGCGATCGCAACAGAGAACTGGTGAGGCAGTTTTAGTGGACACCTTGTTGAGTGGGCTGGGCCATAGCGGCTACGTCGGAGCGGCCATATTGGATGTGGCAGAACTGCCGGTCAACTGATAGAAGGAAACGGACTGAACTTCATAAAGCACCGTTCTACGAAGTGTTTTATATTAATGCCCGTCATTCACACGCACTAATATATTTACCATACCATACCATATTTATTTATAAAGCACTTAAAAATACAGCAGCAGCCGTCCGAAGTGCTGTACAAGAATAAAAACAAGCACAAAACAATAAAAACAATCAATCTCAATCATATAAATATCAGAACATCACAAGTAAAATAATACAACATTAAAACAGAGATGTGAACTCATTCTGGTTTAAAAGCCAATGAAAACATATGTGTTTTTAAACGAGTTTTAAAAACAGATATTGATGGGGCCTGCCTGACCTTCAGTGGCAGCTCGTTCCACAATTTAGGAGCCAGAGCTGAAAATGCTCTGTCTCCTCTGGTCTTATAAAAGGTTTTCGGGACTGCTAAAAGCATCTGGTCAGCGGATCTGAGAGCACGTGATGGCACATAAAGTTGAAGCAGTTCAGACAGATAAGAGGGACTAAAACCGTTCAAAGACTTAAAAACAAACAATAAAACTTTAAAATGGATTCGAAACTGGACAGGAAGCCAATGAAGGGACATTAAAACTGGAGTGATGTGCTCACGTCTGCCTGTACCAGTCAAAAATCGTGCAGCAGCATTTTGTACCAGCTGCAACCGAGAAAGCGAGGCCTTATTTACTCCAATCAGAAGAGAGTTACAATAATCCAGGCGTGAAGTAATAAAAGCGTGGATTACTGTCTCTAAGTGGCGTCTAGAAAGGAGGGGCTTGATTTTTGACAGACGCCTCAGATGAAAGAACGAGGACTTAAAGATCCACTGACGTGATTTTTCTACTATTCATCAAATTGCTCAAAATATATATATTTTATCATTTAAATATGTTAGTTTTTGCAAACAAAATGATAAATCACTTTAATTTTGCTTTAAAAGTGATTTTGAACTTCAAGCTGTGTTTAATCGTGGGAAATCCGTTTACACCCGAACGCACCATCTGTGATGTAATGTCCAGAGTTGAGGCAGAGCTCTGAGCTTGTCACGGTGTGCGCAGCTCCACATGAAGGTCAGTCTGATACAGCATCAGACCTAAATTAGATCCTGTTGTTTCTTGTTCCATCACCCAAACTATTTTCTGCTTCCCAAAATGAAGACAAATAGCTCAAATCTTCACCTAGATTGATAAATTAGTCAAGTTTTAAAATGTCCGCTATTGAAGAGACTGGAGCCCTCTGCCTCTCACTCTGGACATTACATCACAGATGGTGCGTTCAGGTGTAAACGGATTTCCCATGATTAAACACGGCTTGAAGTTCAAAATCACTTTTAAAGCAAAATTAAAGTGATTTATCATTTTGTTTGCAAAAACTAACATATTTAAATGATAATATATATATATTTTGAGCAATTTGATGAATAGTAGAAAAATCACGTCAGTGGATCTTTAACCATGCTGTTGATGTGACAGTCCAGTTTCAGGCAGGGGTCAATTTTCACTCCTAGATTTGTCACAATCGACTTTTCATATGGGGCCAAAGAGGAAAAATCAAAAGTGGTGGGACTGTCAGGAGCACTAGATTTAAAGACCATAACCTCGGTCTTTTTATCATTAAAATGGAGGAAATTAAGCGCCATCCACCCTCTAATGTCACCAAGACAGTCCAGAAGAGACTGCGTGGAGCCATTTTGTTTTACAGGAAAATAGACTTGACAGTCATCCGCATACAAATGAAACTGCACACCATGCTTTCTGAAAATAGAACCGAGTGGCAGAAGGTAAAGTGAGAAGAGAAGAGGACCAAGGATAGATCCCTGGGGTACACCCCAGGGGAGGGCAGCAGATGCAGAGGTAAAATTATCAATCTTCACACTGAAACTTCGATTTGAAAGGTAGGACCTAAACCACTGCAGAGCTGAGCCAGTGATGCCCACCCATTGCTCCAATCTGGCGATAAGAATTTCATGGTCGACTGTGTCAAAAGCAGCTGTTAAATCTAAAAGCACAAGTAAAACACAGTTTCCAGAATCCAGCGATAAAAATATATCATTAAAAACCCTTAAAAGAGCAGATTCAGTGCTATGGTAGGTTTTAAAACCAGACTGGAAGACCTCCAAAATTTTAAATTCATCCAAAAAGTCCTTCAGCTGGGTGTAAACAACTTTTTCCAATATTTTTGAAATAAAAGGTAACTTTGAAATTGGCCTAAAGTTGGACAAAGAGGTAGGATCAAGGCCAGGTTTTTTCAATAATGGCTGAACCACAGCATGTCTAAAATTGCCTGGCACCACGCTAAACATTAAGCTGCTATTGATCAAATTTAGAACAAAAGAGCCAACTGTAGAAAATACCTCCTTAAGAAAACAAGGAGGTACAACATCAAGGGGGGAACCTGATGGTTTCATACTGGTGACAATTTTCTCTAGGTAGGAGAGAGAAATAGGCTCCAGATGATCAAAAAGTGCAGGACAGGGGACCAGGTAGGGCTGGGCGATATGGAAAAAAATCATATATCACGATATGGACTTTTTTATAGCACGATAACGATATATATCACGATATATACAACACGATGTGTGTTGTGTGTACAGGAAAAATTTGGACCAAAGTTTTTTTATTTTATTATTTTACTACAGATAGTTACAATTATAAGAATGTGAACAAAAAGAACAAGGAAATTTGGACCAAAGTAGAAACTAGATCTACCTTAATTCAAGGAGTACGATTATGGAATGACTTAATGCCAAATGACAAATGTTAAGGAAGCCAAATCATTCCTTGTATTTAAGAAACTGGTAAAAAATGAATTGCTAAAAAAAATATAAATGAATCTAATTTAATGTGTGATATATGTGAATTGAAAATTGACTGAGTTATTTACTTATTTTGTTATTATAGAAAATATTGTTTGAACTGTTATTAGATGAATAAGGAGCAGATTTAATAAGATTTATTCTTCATCTGCTACCTTTCATTTTATTATTTTTTTCTATTATGAATACGTTAATTGTTGTATTTCATTTTATAAAATGAATAAACTAACAAACAAACAAACAACTCCTTTTCTACTTTGGTCCAAATTTTTCCTGCAGGTGGCGGTAAAACAACAGCTGCTAATGAAACTCACGAAGAAGAAATCCGCTCTGAAGTTTGAGTAAACAAAGCAAGAAACAGAAAAGAGAAAACGTTGCGTTTGATTGCGGTTCTGTTGTGTCTCTGGTCTGTTTTGTATTGGTTAACTGGACCCGAGTTCGGACTCGGTTGGACTCTGGGTTCGTGTCCTCTGGACCCATTTTGTCTCCGAGTTTCAGCGGAGCGAAATAATGGAAGCTAACAAGGTGAGCTTCCCCCTCTTTTTGGTAAAAGTTATTCTTCTTGGGCTGCCTGTGCAGCTGTTTTCTCCTTGTTGAGATCTATGGTTGAGACACCGGCTTCATGCGCCTGCGTCTCTGTTGCTCTCGAGTTTAACCACGTAAAGCATGTGTCGCAAACCCGCGCGTGCGTCAAACATAAAGCCGCGCCGTCATCTCGCAAAACCACAATATGAAGCTTATTTGCGACAGTTATTTTTTTATTCTTATTTATCACGATAGAGACGATAGAAGGAAAGTAGCAAGATAGACACGTTTCTATCGTCCCCACGATATATATCGTCATATCGCACAGCCCTAGGACCAGGATGGAAGGGTCATGGGAAGGAAAAGAAATACAAGCCCTCGTGTTCGTAACCTTGTCCAAAAAAAATTGAAGGAACTTATCACAAAGATCTTTAGATGCTTCAATAGGAACCGGTTCATGTGAATTTAGGACCGTGTTGATTGTATCATAAAGAACACGGGGATTGTGAGAGTTGGCAACAATAATGTCAGAGAAATATTTGGCTCTGGCTGTTTTTACAGCTTGTTGATAGCGACGCCAACTCTCTCTCACCATATCAAATGAGACTTGGAGACCATATGTGGAAAACAAACAGGCACCAAAGACAACATTTATAACTTTTAAAGTGATTATTAAAAATGTTTATTCCTTAAATGTTTAGGTTATAGGTTAACACTAAGCCAACCATATTTTGAGTGTTTACAACTGTAATAACGTGTGTAACACTATTACTGTGATGATAAATATAGAAATATTCATTTGCGAACATTTAATGTGTCTAAAATAATCAGATCCTGAAATATGAGGTTGATTTTCTTAATAAAGAGCACCAATGATCACATTTACAGACATCTACTATAACAACAATTTCCTTTTCTGGACAAGACATCCCCCTCTCCACCTCTGTTACAAATCTTGGAATAAAAATGGACTCTCATCTTACATTTGAAAATCACATTAAGCTTCTGTTTAAAACTTGCTTCTTCCATCTTCGAAACATCTCCAGACTTCGCCCATCCCTAACTTTTTCCGATGCTGAGAAACTCGTCCATGCTTTTGTCTCCTCCAGGCTCGACTACTGCAACTCCCTGTTTATTGGAATCCCTGGTAAATACCTTCAGAAGCTTCAATATATTCAAAACAGTGCAGCAAGGATTTTGTTGAGAGTTCGTAAATTTGAACATATTACACCCATTCTCCATAACCTTCATTGGCTTCCTGTCGCCTACAGAATTCAGTACAAAACTGCTCTCATTACACACAGCAATGCTTACACGGAACTTCACCAGATTATCTGAAGGACATTCTTGCACCATACTCATCCACCCGGTCTCTACGGTCACAGAACAGTACCGTATTTTCCGGTGTATAGGTCGCACCTTTTTATGGGTTTTTCAAGGCCTGCGACCTATACACCGGTGCGATCTATTTATGGATTTTTTTTCATATTTTTAGACCAATTTTTGGCTGAGTTATGGCCCTTTTTCCCTGTTGCATAAAATGGCGCAGTACCAGTTTTGGCCACCAGGGGGCAGTGCACGTGCAGTACCAGTTTCGGCCACCAGGGGGCAGTGCAAGTGCTGTACCCGCTAGGGTCATGAGTACCGGTACACCAACCCAAGAAGAAGAACGTTTCCAGCTCCTGTGCAAGTAGCGAGGACCTTCTCCTCCTGTGCCCGAAAAAACGCTCCTCTGCTCGGACTGATTCTGTCTGCCTCTGGGCTGGAGGTAGCTTCTGTTAGCTCTGTTTGTTTGCTGTTTGTTAGCAAGATAAGTCAAGAACCACTCAGCGGATTTTTCTGAAACTTACAGAATGGAATCACAGTGGGGACGTTTACAAGTGAGTACCTTTATTAGATGTTTGAGATAAAAAAATAAAAAAACGATCTTTTTGTAGCATGTAGCTTCGAGTGTTAGCTTCTGTATTTGTTATAAATAACATCGAATCCACTCGGTGTATATTTATTTCTGCTTACAGAGTAATTATAGCACTCCAATGTACTTAACTATGTCCTGGATGAATCATTTGAGATGAGATTCGATTTTTATTCGTGTCAGAGGCGGGCATGGTCTCGTGTTGGCTTTCGTTTTATGTCTGTGTACTTCTGTTAACGTCCTAAATGGCTTCAAAACCACTCGGTGTATATTTATTCTGCATACAGAATGCAATTATAGGAGCTTTAATGTACGTTACTATGGTCTCGAGAAAACATTTGACATAAAATTCGATTTTTTATTCATTTTCTGAGAGACGGACTCCTCTCGTTTTTAGCTTTTTTAGCTTGTGGTTTTACTTCGGTTTGCTTAAATAGCTTCAAAACCACTCGGTGTATATTTATTTCTGCTTACAGAGTAATTATAACACTCCAATGTACTTAACTATGTCCTGGATGAATCATTTGAGATGAGATTCGATTTTTATTCGTGTCAGAGGCGGGCATGGTCTCGTGTTGGCTTTCGTTTTATGTCTGTGTACTTCTGTTAACGTCCTAAATGGCTTCAAAACCACTCGGTGTATATTTATTCTGCATACAGAATGCAATTATAGGAGCTTTAATGTACGTTACTATGGCCTCGAGAAAACATTTGACATAAAATTCAATTTTTTATTCATTTTCTGAGAGACGGACTCCTCTCGTTTTTAGCTTTGTTAGCTTCTGGCAGACATTAGCAGCAGAGCTAAACACTCGGTCCATATTGCCGGGTTGACTCAGCGGTCACGCGGTGCGTCAGCGGTGGATGACGCGTTACGTCGGCGGTGACGTAGGTGCGACCTATACACCCGTGCGACCTATTTATGGATTTTTCCAATTTATTGATAAATATTGGACACTGCGACCTATACAACGGTGCGACCAATACAACGGAAAATACGGTAATCTACTTCACATTACGAGAACCAAATTAAGGACAATGGGAGACCGGGCTTTCAGTGTGGCTGCACCCCGCCTGTGGAACTCTCTTCCTTACTGCCTAAGAGCTCCACAGGCACTGGTTGACTTTAAAGCTCCGCTGACATCATCTTTTAACTTTCCATAAAATGGCACAATATATATATATATATATATGGTAGTCCCCGATTTACGAGCGAGATCCGTTACAACGAGGCGCTCGTAAACCGGAAATCTCGTATTTCGGAACGGTTGCCATGTCTCTCGTAAGTCCGGAATTTCGCTCGTAAATTGGAACGGTTTCGCTAGCGCGACTACAAACACTCGTTTTTCATCAAAAAACTGCTTATGAGTGCATAAAAATGATCGGAAACGTGTGTCCACATGTTTAGCTAACGAACTGTGGTGAAAAAACACATGAAAACTCAGTATTTTTTGCGTTTTTTCCAAAAATTCGCCAGCTCGTAAGTCTGGAACCTCGTAGATCAGAGCGCTCGTAAATCGGGGACTACCTGTATATATATATATATATATATATATATATATATATATATATATATAAGTGTATATATATATTATTTATTAAGATTGACCTCTGATCGTTTTTGCTAAAACAATGTGAAATTAATGAAAATTCCTCTCCAAAATAGTTTAAAATTAGCGCCGTTTTTTTACACGGTTATCGTGATAACTCTTACAGAGCACTGTAGATTGCTCTGCTTTGCTGACATCTGGTGCTCACTTCATGTATGTGAAACCTCTCCTGAAAAAAAAAGCAACACGGACAAAAGAAACCTTGCTGTTTGTTGTTTATCACTCAAAATAACTTCTTCACGAACTGAAGCCAAATCGCTAAAATCTAAAGTTTTAAATGGCTAAATTCGACGGATGCGTTTGTATCTTTCTCCATTGTATTAAATGTGCCGTTGGAGCAGAGATCTGTATCTGACGTCACAATCACGTGACCGGAAAAACCCGAATTTACCGTGTAAAAAAACGGCGCTAATTTTAAACTATTTTGGAGAGGAATTTTCATTAATTTCACATTGTTTTAGCAAAAACGATCAGAGGTCAATCTTTATATATATATGTTGTGCCATTTTATGGAAAGTTAAAAGATGATGTCAGCGGACCTTTAAGAGCGGCTTGAAGACCTTTTTTTTAACCAAGCATACTCTACCTCCTCATGATTCTATCTTTGATCTTAGTTGATACTGTTATTGATTTTACTTGTTTTATTACTTGTTTTATTGACATTTAATTCTGTTGCACTTTGTAGCACTTTGAGATTTTCATTAATGAAAAGTGCGTTATAAATTGAATTCATTATTTA
>JBBPBX010018517.1:2909-36985 GCA_038048925.1 Garcialebias charrua | reverse complement strand
GTGTGCTGATGGAAAATGGGGAACTCCTTCAGGCTTTTTGCGAATGTCCAGCAGGGTGAGCCGTTGTGTGTAGTTGTCAACAACCTGTATTATCCAAGCGTCAGAAATAAAAGTTTTAAATTTCTCACACCAATACTTCTGATATTTAGACTGGTTTGGTTATTGTTACAGGTTCAACATCTTCTGTTAGCTGCTATAACTAGCGCCACATCTTCATAAGAGCTGTCAGTGCACAGTATGTAAACAAAAACATGACGTTTGAGTCACACAAATGTTCACAGCGTCCTTATTTCTTATTTGATTTCTGTAAACTATGTCTTAAATTAAGCCTGAGACAATTGGTGATGTTGTGATGTGAAAAATAATAACTATCCCAAGAGATACATTTATTAGCTTTCCTAGGGAAATTTAATTATCTTTGATTTACTAATGCACTTATGCTGTTTATACAGCTTACACGACGTAACAGCCTGTATAAATAAAGGTTGAATGAATGAATGAACAAACTGATATGGAGAGAACACAAATTCTGTAAGAATAAAAATACTAAATCTATTACAGTACTGTACAAAGTCAGAGACCCATTGAATGATAAAGCTCTGTATTTGTTGTAGAACACAATCATTTTTCCACACTCAAAAGTATGAATGTTTACATGAAAACTGGAGTGAAAAATCTTTATTCAATTTTATTTCACTCAGCATGTAGCTTGCAGATAGGCAGATAGGCAGCCGTGGCATAGTAGTAATGGCACTCGTCCACCGATCGGAAGGTTGGAGGTTCGAATCCCGTTTCCCCACACCATGTGTCGTTGTGTCCCTGGGCAAGACACTTAACCCCGAGTTTCTCCCGGTAGGACTGGATGGCGCCTTGCATGGCAGTCTGCCGCTACCGGTGTATGAATATGTATGAATGGTTGGATGGTTGGTATTGTAAAGCGCTTTGGGGCCCCTCATAGGGGGCTGGAAAGCGCTATATAAATAAGCTCCATTTACCATTTGTCCTTCGTCCAGGAAGGACAAAGATGCCTTCCTGACAAAACCGCCGTTCACATAAAGCGCATGTGTCTCCGCGGAGAAACTTATGAACCGACACGGTCCATAGCAGGGTTTCCAGGCCGAAGGCCTGTAAGTCGATGTCCTCGTAAGTCGGGGACCACCTGTACAATCCCGCCGCCTTCAGATAAAAGTGACCAATGCAATCCCGCCTTGACCATGGAATAGGTGATATTTAGTATTTTTATTCTTACAGAATTTGTGTTCTCTCCATATCAGTTTGTTCATTCATTCATTCAACCTTTATTTATACAGGCTGGACTCGTTGAGCCACGGGGACTCATTTACAAGAGGGACCTGTCTCACTCACACCTAGGGTCAATTTAGAGTTAACAATCAGCCTAACATGCATGTTTTTGGACTGTGGGAGGAAACCGGAGCACCCGGAGAAAACCCACGCATGCACGGAGAGAACATGCAAACTCCACCCAGAAAGGCCCCCGGACCAGGATTTGAACCGGGGACCTGCTCGCTTAGAGGCAGTCAAAGTCAACTTTATTGTCAGAACTGCAATATGTACAGGACATACACAGGACCGAAATTGCGTTTCTCTCAGTCCCTCGGTGCAACAGTAACCATCTAAACACTAAACACTAAAACATTTAATAAACATAAGCATAAAATAGTAAAAAAGTGTAACACTGTCCTGAGTTTTTTCATAATAGTATAAAAGTATGAAAATTTACACCAACACTGAAACACCAAACACCCCTAAAACACCAAACACCCAATGAACATAAGCATAAAATGAAATAATAAAAGTGTAATACTGTCCTGAGTTTTTGCATAGTAGTATAAAAAGTATAAAACGTATATCTATAAAATAAACTGAAGTTTCTAGCGTTGACATTTGCAAAGAGTCATCAACATCTCCAAAAGTTTGGTCTGTGTTGTAAAAAGCTGCACTTTGAACCTGCAGAAGGAATGTTGTTGTTGGAATATGGGGGAGGTGTTTTGTTTTGGCTACTGGGGGGATGTTTTGAGCACACAAAAGACTTCAGCCCCAGGGGGTCAAACAAACCTAATGGAATGCAAATCCATCAATCTGTCATTTTACAGTCTCTGGTAAGTGTAGTACTCATCTGAATATTCTGGTATTCCTAGTGTTAATAAATGTTAAAAAATCATTAGATATTTTTTACTTTATAATGTCATCTCTACAAAAGCCCCCTCCAGCAAATCTAAAGTGGTCCACAGGCCACCAGTTGATAACCACAGTTGTAGCAGGTTGTTATGGCTCCGGACACGTTTAATCTAGTGAACAAAGGTATAAAAATGGCTCTTTTGGTCAAAAAGGTTGCAGACCCCTGCTCATGACGCCTTTTCAGGTGTGGAACTCTTGAAAGAAGCAATGATGAAATATGTGAAAAATATTTTATTTTTTTAAAAGAGTAAAATATGTGATTATTAGTTAAAATGGTTTTATATGTACAGCACTTTGTTGCAGTTGTGGTTGTTTTAAAGGGCTTTATAAATAAAGTATAATTATAAAAAAATGCTGAGGATCAATACTAATGTCACATGATTTGTTTAAAATTTTCACTTTGTTTATTATATTACATTACTGATATTTTGTATCAGCAAGAGTTAAGAGTAGGGGTGTAACGATACACAAAACTCTCGAGACGAGACGAGACGAGACAAATTACAGAGTTCGAGAGAACGAGACGAGATTTTAATGTTAGTTCAAGAAAACTTCAAAGATCGGTTTTATGCCGCAAAAAGGCTTTTATTCTGTTTTAACATGTATTACAAACTCAACTGATGTCTTCATTTTACTGATTGAATCTCCTTAGACCTTAGAACGTTCAACTTTGTTTAAAAAAATAGATATTCACGCAGGACTTTCCAAAAATTGAACATAAATATCCGCATCAGCACTGAATCTGCAGCCGTCACTCACCAGTGTTGCCAGATTGGGCGGTTCACCGCGATTTTCCTTCTGACTTTTGCGGGTAAAGAGTGCTTTGGGTGGGTGGGACTCTATCTGGCAACACCGGTCACACCGGTGTTTACACGCGTGTCTTTACATTCGGGGCAGCGTCGGCAGCGCCGGGACCCTCCATCAATGTAGAGGCGTCTGCGGCACCGGGACCCTCCATCAGTAGTTGGGGCGTCTTCTATAGCAACTTCATCCGGCGAAGCCATGCTGTCCGTGACGCTGACTTGCTAGGGGCTCTGCTAGCATTAGCATTAGCGACTCGCGAGACAACGTTACCTCTCAACGAGAGATATCGCGGGAGTTTAATATTGCGAGATCTCGTACAACGAGATCTCGTTACACCCCTAGTTAAGAGTTATTCTGAAATGTTACAAACACAACAGTTAGTGCAAACAGGGCTTGATTGGAAGATTTTATTCTTAATAGGTTATTAAAAATGCTACAGATTTGTTAATATTAAAATCTCACCGTCTTGGAAGGACTTGTTGTTTTTAACGATGGCGTGTGTAATGTATACAGCGGTGCTTATGCATTTATGTTACAGAAAGTCAGTGAACGCACCGCGAAAGAGTGTGACGCAAGCGCGCGGGTACGGGACAGGGAGAGGAAAAGTGCAGAGAACGGAGAGTAGTCAAGGTTATGCTGTATGAGAAGTGTCTCGTATGATTTGAATAATAAAGCGATGTCAACTCCCAACCAGTATGTTTCTTAAGAGTGCAGAGAAACATCACAGCGTGACTCACCCGGAACGATGCTTCGGTGGTGGCTTTCACTTTTGAAGTTGGGTGAGTGAAAAATGACTGCTATCTGGACAACTGGGATTTTAGTTCCTCCACCTTTCTCTTTCTCAGCTGGCTTTTCGGCGGGAAGTCGATGTCGTATTTTCCATGAACAGTCCGAAATATGATTGTTTTCGCTTGTATGTTTTGCTGCCGTTGTTTTTACGCATGAGCGGTGACCTAAAGCTCGTCATCTGATTTGTTGCCCTGTATGTCAATCAAGTGACGGGATGTTTGATAGGCTGACAATTTTTTAATGTCACGCTGCGATCGACCAGTAATGCCTCCGCGATCGACCGGTAGATCGCGATTGACGTAATGAGCACCCCTGCTCTAACCCCTCCCAACCCTTCTGCTTAGGAATTCCACTGACTTTTCAGAGGAGCCCAGCTGAATAAACATTCTGTCATCATTTCAGGACTCTGGATTCGCCTCTGGCCGTCCTCGGCAGCCCCCCCGAGTGTGCACAGATCTCTCCAGAGGGAACTACTGTATATGAACTGAGTGATTTTATCTGAACTCTGCAGTGCCTCTGCGGGCTGGCTACTCACCGCCTTTGAGTCCCCTCCCCCCCCTCTGCGTAATGTCGGCATCATTATGTGCTTGTGTGCAAGATTTTTTTTCATTACCACATTTTTGACCTTCAAGCAGAGGTCAAAAATGTGTTAGGATTTTTTTTGTCTCCAAACCCTATGTGTCATTTTTCACCACTTTTATTGTCTGTCCAACAGATCTCACTTGTAAATGAGTCTTTGAGGCTCAATGTGACTTATCTGTTTAAATAAAGGTTGAATGAATCCATAGCCGCTTCTTCCTTTTCTGGTCACGGGTGTCACTGGTGCCCATATCCAGCTATCATGGTTTTATCGATATCACTTGTTAGTCCCGAGCAGCAAAGCGCTGTGAAGGCCTATTGTAATCGCTCTGTTCAGGCCCAAGCTGCAATTGTTTCCACCAAATGAATTGGCCTTTTGGGGGCCTTAGCATATGACTCCTTGTGGCTCAATGAGATTAACCTGTATAAATAAAGGTTGAATGAATGAACTGTGCAAGAGGTGGGATATCACAGGGACACTAAGAGACAAATTAGACAAACAACCACTCACTCTCTCACTCACTCACACCTAGAGACAATTTAGTTATCAATCAGTCTAACATGCATGTTTTTGGTCTGTGGGAAGAAACCGGAGTACCTGGAGAAAACCCACGCATGCACAGTGAGAACATGCAAACTCCACCCAGAAAGGCCCCTGGCTGGGATTCGATCGGGCAACCTTCTTGCTGAGAGGTGACAGCTCTACCAACTGCACCACCGTGCTGCCCTTTTTGCTAATCAGGTTGGAATAGGACAATAGTGGTCTTCATCTCAACCTTTTTCAGTTTGGATTATAGTAAATTAATTTAATCTAAAGCACAACGTTCACATGCTTCTCCTGATAGACACACAAGGAAAGCTCTCTGGTCTCTGAGATTCTCTTTGTGTTTGACATTTTTTAATATTCTTTTGTAAAATCTTCTGCGTGCGTTTTAGGTAACATTTGCTCCGCTCACATTTTGTGAACCACTAATGCACATGGCTATGACAAATATTACAAATTATGCCTGTTTTACAACTTTTTGGAATAAGGGTTAATTAGTCTCATTCAATCAAGTTGATTTAAGAAATCCTTTGTTTCAACTTTTCGTTTACAGATTTGGTATGAACTAAGCAAGGTCGCTTGGATAATGTACATGCATTGTCATGCACTCAGTTTTTGTCATTCCTTTGGTTTCATTTGTGTTCATCAGGGTGGTTTTGTTAAACAGGCCATTCATAACCTCCTCTGATGCTGCTAAACTCATAAAGGCAGGAAACTGTTCAGCCCTTGGGAACCACAGAAGTAAAAAGCTTCTTAATCCCCACCCAACAAACCCAATCAGCTTTATTCTTTCTTGTACAATCTCTTTTTCAGACAGGTTTCTACATCTTCCTCCTGCACCAGTGAATCTTATTGTCAGAGCTCACTTGGGACTGAACACATGTAGAAAACCATTACATCTGTTTAAAAGACAACGGGACCTCTACAGGGAGAAACAGAGTGTATATGAACCTCATCATCTCAATTGTCTAGGAGCCTATCAGCAGCAACATCACTGTGCTAAACGTATTTTTAATGAAATGCATAGAATCAGCTTAACACATGTTCGAAGACAAAGTCTTGGAAAAGTAAAAGCTAATGAAACTTATAAAGCACAAACATGGCTGTAACTCAGTTAATTTCTCAGAGGTTGAGTTGATGTGGTAGTAGCTGAGTTTCATCCCCAACACATAATCTGAGTGCTAACTGTGCACATTAGATCTTTTTTTTAAACCTTGAAATTACACATTGGAGTCAACAGTGCCTGTCTGTTGGCAAAATATCTCATGAACCACTTATGCATTGGCGTCAGAAGCATTTGTAATGTATGTGTGTGTGTGTGTGTGTGTGTGTGTGTGTGTGTGTGTGTGTGTGTGTGTGTGTGTGTGGTGTGTGTGTGTGTTGGGGGCACACTGGTGGAGGGTTCTGGGGGTCCTCCCCCATATAATTTTGAATAAAGTAGATGCCATTTCCTGAATTTTGGTGTATTTAAACTAGGGATTGGGCCGATCCGGTATCGTTATCGGCCTCCGATACCAGCATAATTTATGTATCGGATTTTCCGATCCAACCTGCCAATATTTCCCATTCATGATGCACGTTGGCTTCAAACTATGGAATGGATTTCCTGAACGGAGGCATGTCTCATGAACCCAGAGTAACAAGACCCGCCTAACATTCAAGAAATCCATTTCATAGTTTGCAGCCAGCTACAACGTGCAGTAGCACTGTAGATAACTGCTAGTCAACTTTTCATCGTAACATGTCCGCTGTGTGGAAGTATTTTACACTAAACACCGCAAGGCAGCAATGTGCAATGTCTGCAGAGCCATAGCACCACATTAAACCGTGGTCAAGTTAGTTTTACGTTGGACATTCGAGCTCCGGGGCTTCAGCGGGACGCCACTCTCGCTGAACCGAAACACAGGCATCTCAACCCAGCCAGCCGCATCCCCATCTCGGTGGAGGGACAGGCTGAGAGCGGCTGACCGAAATCAGACCGACCGCCCAGGATTGAACAAGAAAAACACACAGCTGAAGCCACGGAGCTCAACTATTCATCGAGAAGTTGCTAAACTTCATCGTAATTAATGACCAACCACTATCAATTGTAGAAAATGAACGAGTTTGCAGCTCGATACTTGCAGCCAAGATATAGTTTACCCTCCAGGAGATAGTTATCAGTACAATAGTAGACAATCATAAAAAAAGCCTATTAATTAAAAATTACTAGAAAACTGTATAAAAACAAAACATAAACAGCTATATTATAAAGTGATGTAAAATAATAAAAAGAGGAACATGTCTGTGTTGGTTTATGCCATGAACTTAGCAGATGTAAAGCCATCCCATGGATGGATGGATGCCATTTTCGTCCGCTTATCCGGGGTCGGGTCGCGGGGGTAGCAGCCTAAGTAGGGAGGCCCAGACTTCCCTCTCCCCAGCCACTTGGAGCAGCTCCTCTGGGGGAATCCCAAGGCGTTCCCAGGCCAGCCGAGAAACATAGTCCCTCCAGCGTGTCCTGGGTCTTCCTCTGGGTCTCCTCCCGGTGGGACATGCCCGGAACACCTCACCAGGGAGGCGTCCAGGAGGCATCCTAACCAGATGCCCGAGCCACCTCAACTGGCTCCTCTCGATGTGGAGAAGCAGCGGCTCTACTCCGAGTCCCTCCCGGATGACTGAGCTTCTCACCCTATCTCTAAGGGAGAGTCCAGACACCCTGCGGAGAAAACTCATTTCAGCCGCTTGTATCCGAGATCTCGTTCTTTCGGTCACAACCCAAAGCTCATGACCATAGATGAGGGTGGGAACGTAGATCGATCGGTAAATTGAGAGCTTTGCCTTTCGACTCAGCTCTCTCTTCACCACGACAGACCGGTACAGCCCCTGCTTCACTGCGGATGCTGCACCTATCCGCCTATCGATTTGATGCTCCAGTTTTCCCTCATTTGTGCTATTTAATATTTTATTTAATTCATTCATTTATTAATTTAAAAGAGACAATATAAAACAAATTCATCAGAAAGAAAACATTGAATGAAAAGAGTGCAGAAAGAAGTAAAAAAATTCTTATCACCCCAATATTTAAAAGAATATATAAAATAATTTTAAACAAACAATCCATTAAATTAATCACTTTAATATCCACTTTAAAGGTCCACTGACATGACTTTTTTACTATTCATCAAATTGCTCAATATATATATATATATTTCATTTAAATATGTTCGTTTTTGCAAACAAAATGATAAATCACTTTAATTTTGCTTTAAAAGTGATTTTGAACTTCAAGCCGTGTTTAATCATGGGAAATCCGATTACACGCGAACGCACCATCTGTGACGTAGTGAGAGGCAGAGGGCTCTGGTCTCTTTAATAGCGGACAATTTAAAACCCGACGAATTTATCAATCTATGTGAAGATTTGAGCTATTTGTCTTCATTTTGGGAAGCAGAAAATAGTTTGGGTGATGGAACAAGAAACAACAGGATCTAATTTAGGTCTGATGCTGTATCAGACTTACCTTCATGTGGAGCTGCTCACACCCGCGCACTGTGACAAGCCCAGAGCTCTGCCCGGTGTTACATCACAGATGGTGCGTTCGCGTGTAATCGGATTTCCCATGATTAAACACGGATTGAAGTTCAAAATCACTTTTAAAGCAAAATTAAAGTGATTTATCATTTTGTTTGCAAAAACGAACATATTTAAATGATAACAGTTATATATTTTGAGCAATTTTATGAAAATTAAAAAATCATGTCAGTGGGGCTTTAAGCTACACAGTCAGTCAGTATAACTCCTGCTGTTATGAAAAATGCAACAGATTTTTTATTTATTTTTATGTTTTACATAAAAAAATAGACAGCCCTGTAAAAAAGTAAAAGCTTTAATTCCTCTATTTTCTGGATGTAAATCACTTTTCTGGGATGATTACTTCTTCCGGTATTGGATGCTGTGCAGCTGGAAGGATTTTTTTCTAAAACCTTTTTACTTTTGTACATTTGTTATGAAGCGTAACCATGACTAAATGGTGTTGTTTTTAACAATCAGGAGCAGCTGATTAACATATTAAAAGCTCAAGTAAAATCTGAACTACAGCCCTAAATCCCAAATGAGTTGAAACGGAGGTGCCGTGGATGCATTCCCATCTACCTGGCAGAGGTGCTCGGGTGACTGACTGCTGAGATCCTGGAGCTGGCAGGAAACGTGGCTCATGACAACAAGAAGACTAGGAGGATCGAGAGGCCCACTGGGTCCAGGTGGACAGATCGGTGTCTGTGACCATATTTTTCAGATCCGCTGCGGTACGGACTGCTGCAGGAGATCCTTCCTGCCCACTGTCGTCAGCATAAAGAACAACTCTAATGAAACCAGGATGAGGATTTACAACAATATTTAATTTCCCTTTGGGATTAATAACGTATTTTTTAATTGAATTGAACTGAAAAATGCCACTGGTGTAATGTACATAGGCTGGATGTTTCAGTTCCTTTAACTTCACTAGAAGAACCTCGTTTCATTTATCCTCACTCAGCCATGAACTGGCTTCAGAACTGGATCGGCTCCGCTGGTCTAGAACTGCAAACTTTTTACGTAATTTGTTGGCAGAAATGTTATCAGTCATTCAGGAAGTAATTTGATCAAAAACAGCTCAGTGTTGAGAAAAACCTTCAAGCTTTAGTACAGAAATCCAGTTAAGTGCTACTGGCATTTTGTTCAAAATAGTCAAAAGGAACAGGTATACAGTATATGTAAGCAAGCACAGGTGTGGAGTTAAGCCTTTTGCATGGCTTGTGCATCCTCTAGAACTCAAGCCTGAAGAAGGGGAAGGCAGTAGGACCTGATGACATACCAGTGGAGGTTTGGAAATGTCTTGGAGAGATGGCAGTGAGGTTTTTGACTCAAATATTCAATGGAATATTTGAGGGTGAGAAAATGCCTGAAGAATGGAGAAGTGTGCTGGTGCCCATTTTTAAGAACAAGGGTGATGTACAGAGTTGTAGCAACTACAGAGGAATTAGGGGCCAAGATGGTGTAGTGGCAGGGGAATCGGACTTGGTATCCGAAGGACCCAGGTTTGAACCCCGGCCACGGCACACCTTGGGGTGTCTATGAGTGCACATCTATTTTCCCCAGCTCCCCGGGCGCTGACTACGGCTGCTCACTGCACCACCTGGTGGTGGTTGGGTTAAATGCAGAGACCAATTTCGTCTGTCAAGTATGGGAACATACACAGATGACAAAAATGTGACATTTATTTTTTATTTTTTTATTAAGTTGATGACGCCACACGAAGAAGATCTGGGAGAGAGTTGTGGAAGCAAGACTTGTGCCGGGTACCCACCAAACGCGTTTCGAGCAGCAGAAGCGGACGGTTTACATTGAAAGTCTATGCTGAGGCGCGTCGAGGTGCAGCGAATCGTGAAGTGGCGCGTTTTGAGCTTTTCAAGCGGCGCGGCAGCACGCAGCAGTTCTTTTCCGCGCACGCGACGCGTCCGAAGCAGCCGACGCGTCGAGCAGCCAACGTTCAAATATTTGAACTTTCGACGCTCGACGCGTCGCAGCAACCAATCGGGAGAGCCTCTGCTATGTGATGACGCAACGACGACGGGACTTTTTTTGGACTTTTTAAACTTACCCCAACGAGCCTCCATGAAGAAACCAGCCTTCGGTAAGAAACTTGGCATTTTTACAGTTGCCGCTGTCCGCTCGAGCATACAATCACCCCAAACATAAAAAAAAACATTTTAATCTCAACAAAGACTTTTGGAGCTGCAGTTCGGCTCGTAGAAAACCCACTCAAGTAGTAATGAGGCTCACGTACAGCTGATTTCGTCTGCCCGGTGTACAAGAAACAACCGGAAAAGGAGCCAGACGCTCCTCCCATTGCGTGTCATCAGACGCGTCTTCAGTGTGAACAGATTCTGGTGACAAGCGGCCAAAAGGGGGCGGCAAGAGCGTTTCTGACGCTCCAGACGCGTTTGGTGGGTACCCGGCATTAGACAAGAGGTGACTATCTGTGAGCAGCAGTATGGTTTCATGCCAAGAAAGAGCACCACAGATGCCATCTTTGCTTTGAGAATGCTGATGGAGAAGTACAGAGAGGGTCAGAAAGAACTCTATTGTGTCTTTGTGGATTTAGAAAAAGCATATGACAGGGTGCCAAGAGAGGAGGTGTGGTATCTGGAGAGGCAGAGAAGTATGTTAGACTGGTACAGGACATGTATGAGGACAGCAGGACAGTGGTGAGATGTGCTGTAGGAGTGATGGATAGCTTCAAGGTGGAGGTGGGATTGCGTCAAGGATCGGCTCTGAGCCCCTTCTTGTTTGTTCTGGTGATGGACCGACTAACAGATGAGCTCAGGCAGGAATCCCCATGGACTATGATGTTTGCAGGTGACATTGTGATCTGTGGTGAGAACAGGGAACAGGTGGAAGAGAACTTGGAGAGGTTGAGGTATGCACTTGAAAGAAGAGGAATGAAAGTCAGCCGTAGTAAGACATATTACATGTGTGTGAATGAGAGGGAGGCTGGTGGAACAGTGAGGCTACAAGGATCAGAGGTCACAAAGGTGCAGGACTTCAAGTACTTGGGGTCCACTATCCAAGAAAATGGGAAATGTGGGAAAGAAGTGAAAAAGAGAGTCCAGGCAGGATGGAGTGGATGGAGAAAAGTATCAGGAGTGATTTGTGACAAAAAGGTGTCAGCAAAGGTCAAAGGAAAAGTTTACAAGACAGTGGGAGACCAGCTATGTTGTATGGTCTGGAGACAGTGGCATTGACAAAAAGACAGGAGAAAGAACTGGAAGTGGCAGAAATGAAGATGCTGAGGTTCTCCTTAGGAGTGACAAGGATTGATAAGATTAGGAATGAGATCATCAGAGGTACAGCACAGGTTTAACAACTGGGAGATAAAGTTAGGGAGGCCAGACTGAAATGGTTTGGACATGGGACAGTGGGTATATTGGTAGAAGGATGTTAGAAATGCAGCTGCCAGGAAAAAGACAAAGAGGGAGGCCAAAGAGGAGATACAGTATATGGATGCAGTTAGAGAGGACATGAAGGTAGTTGGAGTGAGGACAGAGGATGCAGAGGACAGAGTGAGGTGGAGGAGGATGACTCGCTGTGGCGACCCCTGAAGAGGGAACAGCCGAAAGAAGAAGAAGTGCATCCTCTAGAACTCAAGCCCTGTGTACTTGTCTGCAAAGGTCCACCAGGTCCCGTTTGTACCTTTGTCTGCTCTGCCTGCTGGCTTCTGGTGCAATGTGACCATGTACTCATCTGCAAAGTCCAAAGCGTCAAAAAAGGACCCTAGGAAAATATATCTTTAGAGAATTGGGAAAATTTGTAAGGAAGGATTGTGAGAAGAGATGCAGTAGATTCATGAAGATAGAGAGCTGCTCTAATGGCAGTTCATTCCACCATGATGAAATTAAAGTCTGGCCTAGGAAGTATGGAAAAGGTCCATAGATTAAATCAGTATTTTATGAGAGATCACAGATGATCCTGACTCACTTCAAGTGGTCACAACTTAAAAGGTCCAGACTGGTTCTTTAAAAAGTAGAGCACCAGCCCAAGCGTCAAAGGATGAAGATTTGTTCTAACGATCCAAAGGATTAATGATAACTTAGAAGTATAAGCTAGTGATTTTATACAGAATGAAATGGGCATCACAATGATGTGTTTTTAAGTCCGACATAAACAAAGTTGTGGATTCTACTGCAACTTAACATCCCATAAGTCGTTCATATGTTGTGTTTCTGTTTGAACTGTGTTTGACCCACTTGATCTGCCTTTAACATCTCTTCAAGTCAATTTCATCAAGTGTAGGTCAAGGCTGTTTAAGAAAGCAGCGCACGCTCTCTAAACTGTTTATCTCTCCTCAATCGGCTTATAACCTTATCTTTATAGCTGTGTTTTTCTGGGGGGTTGCAGCTAAAATGAAGAACCATTAAGTTGAATTACCTACAAACACGATGGAACTGATGTGTTGGAGATGTTCTTCTCAGTAAAATAACACCATGCACGTATCTGTGGCCTACAGATTGTGGGGGGATTGTGGATGGGGGATAGGTGAATAGAAAAACAAAAGAAGATAAAAATCAAGGTGAAGACACCATGGCAGATAAAACTCTCTGAGATAAGAATGTTAAAAGTTGGACTATGTGCTCAAAGCTTTTCACTCTGCTTAAAATCATATTTTGCCAGCCTAAAGTAACGATTCATCAAAGCCCTGATAATGACGCAGTATTTTCCACATAACTAAAAATGCATGAAAACAAATGTTTCATAGCTTCCACTAATGATTTGTTGGGTTATTTCACAGCCGTGTTTGAAGCATGTGTTTCCTATTTACATCACCTGGAAAGAGAGCGTCTGTCTGTAGGTTTGGTAATGGGGGTAGTTTGTCTCGGTCTGATGCCAGTGGAGCTTTTAAATGGAGCAAAATGGGCCAAACTTTGGTCACACAAGCAGGAGAGAGGGGAGCTGTGGTGGGTGAATTTCCACTTTGATCTTATCCTTCATCTGCATAAGAGAGATCATTGCTGCCTCCAGCTGTGCAGGTCTGGTAAACCAGTCCGTTAAGGACATTTACCACCCCGATCAGAAATCGCTTCAATGGCCGCTCTCCAGAAAGCAACGCGGCTGTTTCACAGCCAATCTGCTTCTTCCCTCAGATCATATGGATCAAAAACATCTTCATCTCCCAAACAACCACCTGTACAACCTGGTTGTGTAACCCTGGTGATGTGTAGCACCTTCTTCTTAGCCTTAGTTTCTGAAAATGACACGGACAAAGAGCGAGGCTGCACACTGCTTTAAGTTTAACTCCTTTTCCTTCACACAGCAGAAGAAAACCTGACTCAGGCAGCTGGGGCTTGAAGACATGAAGCATTTATTACTCTTACTGCAACCAACAGTGTATGACTGCAGCTAGTTTCTGTTTAAAAACCTCTTTAAAAACATCGGAGTTGCACATGACTTTAATGTTAAACACCTTACAGGTTGAATTAGAGGCTTTACACAGTAAAGCCCCCAGTATACCCCCGTGTACGTTTGTACAAGCGTCCATACGCGCGTACTGTCCTCATAGTGTTCAGCCCTATCCTCGAGCATACGTTCTCGCGTACATTCTCACGTTTTCGCGCCAAATTCTTGTCGTCATTTCCTTAATTTCGTCATTTCCGCTATTCTTTCAGTCATGACTTTGAACGTCCTTGTATTTTTTCATTGACGTATTTCTATGTTTTCTTTTCTCCTCTAAGAGCCTCTCTTCGAAATTTGCCTCCATTTCCGTTCACAAAGCGGGAAATGCGGTCTGTCACACAAAAAACAGTTTGATGTGAACACAATTCCGGGCACACAGTTGCGTGCCGTTTATTGTGCGACACCGCGTACGCTGTCGTAAAAATTGAGCTTTGCGCGTACATGCCCTGCGGGGGTACGCTCGTACCGCTGCGTACGTACATGCGTACCTCCGCGTATGGACGTACGCGGGAGTATATTGGGGGCTTAAAGAACACTGTGAAGTCCCACTGCTTGCTAGCAAACGTGGTGTGTTCACTGTGTGGGAATTTTCTAAGTTGTTGAGTGCCAGAGCAGCTGAAACCCAATGGATTCTATAAGCTAGTCAACTGGTTAAACAGTCGACTAGCTTTTTACAATACTAGCTTACAGTATTGTAAAAAATGGTACAGTTGATTCAAGTTAATATCAATAAAGCTGTTTATACTATATATAAATAAAAGTCCTGTGGGAGAGCATGCTGTTTTGTTCGTATGATATGATAGCATACTAGCTCAGCAAGCCAGCTGTTTAGAATCACAGAACCAAATGTCTCTAAACTGGTTTGAGCTAGCCTGACGTTTATTCCCGGTTTGGGCCAAGTTCTACATCGTTCCCTACATTTTCATTTAAAAAAAAAAAAAAGCAATATGACTTTTTTTTCTTTTATATGAGCCTTTGTGCCTGGATAACATTCTCATTTTTCAAACTCAGTATCTCCGATAATAAAACCACCCTACAGTCTATATGGGTAATCGGCGATATGTGCGCCTGATTTATTAGCAATGTTTCATTAATCATTAACGTTATTGCTTTGAGCAGTTTTATATGTGAAGAGCACCGCTGCATTATATAATACCACAGGGGTTTTCTGGCTCGGAGATGAGAGAAGAGAGAAGAGGTTAGGATATAACGAGGGGGTACTTGCCAATATCTGACCCGGGCTTCTCACACACATACACACACTCTCTAATATAAATGTGGGCTTGTGTTACATGACTATTTTAGCGGCGCTCTTATTGATACAGATGTATTGGTCATTAAGCCAGTTAGATTTGATGTCTCAGCTCAGCCGCAGCCAAAGAAAACAACATGGGTGCTCTCTAGCAGAAACGTTCCACTCTATGTACAGAAAGAATCGCTCTGTCCGATACGTGTGCGTGTGTGACCTGAAAAATATTGAGAACAGTCCGACTGCGAAGCTCTGATTTTGTGATCATCAGACTTGACCATGAAGTTCAGCCGTATGGAGTTGATGTTGGCCACAAAATCTTGTGTAAATGTGCTTGACCAGTTGTGTTTTACTACTTTGACCATGTAGGACAAACTACCATGGAGCCAGTGGACTCTTGTAGTTCAACTTGGCTGAGGGTGACTCTGAACCATCTTGTTCGTTTAAACAGGAAAAAAAGGTCTCAAACGGTGAATGACGAGACCAGTTTAGACACCGTTTTCCCTTTTCTTCCATTTCCATGTGCTTGTATATCAGCTACTCTCATTTTCAGTTAATTTAGGCATAAATTTTTTTTGTTTTTAAGTTTAGGTTCTGTTAATGTAGGAACATAATCATGGTATAGAAGAATTCTTGTAAATGCAAATATTTGGCTCAATAAAATCTAAAGACTTAACTCTGTGGGTTGAAAGATTCAAAGACCTAAAGTGATGTGAAAGGAGTGTCAAAGATGGCCGTCAGTTCATGACCTTTGCATGCTTTAATGACTTCACACAGTCACGATATCATTTTGTTTTTTCATCAAGAAGAGCTTTAAGATACTGCTATCACTGACGATAAGCCGCTTGTGTTTCCACGCTTGTCTTGCACAAAAATTGTGCAGTTTCTCGCCACAAATTCTTTGACTGTCTTTATAAGTTTTGCTGGAACAGTTAAGAATGAGAGCGGCGTACTGTAGCCGCTTTTCCACATAAACTTGCACATAGTTCTGACCAGTCAAACAATACTTGGCTCAGAACCTGCAAGGCAAAAATAATGATGGGCGATTTTGCACAGAAAGGGGTCTCAAGGGCTGTGAGAGAAGAAAAAGATACAATTTTCGGCACGCAATCACATTTCCTCATGGAGTTTAAACCAGGCCTTAATCTGTGTGTCTGCAAATTACCTCATGAACCAGTGAACACATTTTAAGAAACTCTTTTGATCTTTTTCCCATCACATAATCGGAGCACTAAAACATCGCTGGATAGCCTTTGTTTAAAAATGCCTTTGGCTAAAAGATGAAAATTACTGCATTGCAACTTTTTACTAATAAACTAGTGGTGGCACAGCTAACCAAAATTTAGCTTTGCTGATGCTAAACTGCTAAACCGATTTAAAAACGTTAGCAGACTCTAACGCTAAACCGCTAACCACTTAGACGACTGTCACTCAGTCTACGTCACATGCTTTCGTCTCCTTCCAGTTGAAGCTGTGTCGTCCAATCATGTCTTGTCACGTGTACACGTAGTCAACGAATAGCGTGTAACAGGCTCTTTGAGACACAACCACAACAGACAGGAACAAGTGGGTGAATTTCGTTAGCGGGCTTAGTGTGCAAAACCTCATTTAGCGGAAGCTAATTCTGCTAACAGTTTCCAACGTTAGCGAAAATGCTAATCCACTAAATGAAAAAAAAATAGTTCTGCCATTAACTGTTAGTGGATTAGCAGCACTGCGTCCTCCTGTGTAATAAATCAACGTTTTGCTCGGACTTCAGGTTTAGAATTGACTAAAAAGTACAAAAAAATAAGAAAATCATCATAATGTTTGTGTATATTGTTCAGCTATTTTGCTTTAAAGGTTCAGTCTGCAGTTTCTGTAGAACAGCAGCACTTAGAAAAAATTTCAACAAGCAAAGCATTCTGATCCCTCCCCCTCAGAGCCATATATGGCTCTGCCCCCTTGTGGTCTGTTGAAATTTGAATTCAAGCTCTGTTTTTATTGGCTGATTCAAATTCAAGCTCGGTTTTTATTGGCTGGTTACAAACTTTGTTTTTATTGGCTGGAAAATGGCGGGTCACTTTTTCTTTTTAGAAATGCTTATTTACCACCTGGAGAAGCAAGGGGACAATATTTTTTTAGTTTTTTCAGAGATTACCTCTCTAACATCAATCTAGTGACAGAGTGAAGAAATATGTTAAAATATATATTGTTTGAAAAGTTACAGACTACATTACAATCTTACATACCCCAGCTTTAAGTACAGGTTGGGAAAAAAATAAAAATAAAAACCTATAGAATCACCTTTTTTTTCTCTCATTGCCTCTTTTATCCATCTGTCTTTCAGCTGGAGGCGGAGCTAGCAACGTGTGAGAGTGAGGGGGCGGAGCTCCAGGAGTACGCCAACCAAGTCCTGCAGCAGATCGCTGACCGATGCCCTGACATTTTGGAACAAGTGGTCAACGCTTTGGAGGACAGCTGCTGACTGGACACACACACACACATCAGAAATCTGCTTGGTGCCACAAAGCTCCTCGGAGAGAATCAGTGTTACGTCCTAATTTAGGAGGAAAGTGGGTCCAAAGGAGTAAAAAAACAGCAGTACAGTATTTGTGGAGTTGAAAGGTCAATTAAAAGTGCTTTACAGGCATGCGGATGAGTCAGAATAGATCTATTTTTCTAAGTGCTCTGCATCTCGGCTGCACCGGCCGTCTCTCCCACTTCAGCCACCGTGTCGCTCTGAGCTGCCCGCTCAGTTCTAATGCTAGACTTGCACGTTGTTGATTAGTTCACTGTGTGGTGGTCTCAGCCGCCTTTGGCTCTTTACATCATTTGCTGCTATCGTTTTAACTTTTAGTCCATTTCCCCCCCATTTCTTCTTTTATTTCCTCTTCAAGTGTCTAATAAACGTGTTTGTTAGCTTTCACCTCCAGATAGTTGTCACGAAAGAGAAATGATTCATTAAAAGAAACGTCTTTCATCAGGGAGACATGACGCTTTAACCCAGCAGTTTATTATTATTAATTATTATTATTATTATTATTATTATTATTATTATTATTATTATTATTATTATTAAGAAAAGTCAAAATCTCACAACAAACCTTTATTAAAATACATTTGTGTACTATTGAAGGTTTTGTTAGACTGGTTACGGTGCCCTAACTGAACCGAGTTCAGATAATCCCACTCCAGGCCGTGTACTTGAAGTAAACGTGGTTAAAACCGAACTCCCCTTTCTCTGAAATATCTTCTTTTTTTTATTTTTTGGAGGGAGAGAATATAGAATAAATGTTATATATTTGTTCTTGTCCTACATAAAGTTGCCGTTGATTGATTTACTACAAAAAGTGTCAATCCTTTTCTTTCTTTTTGTTTGTGTTGCTGCCGACTGTGTGGACGTTTTGTTACATTTAAGTTTGGCGTCCATCAGGAATGTGTTCTCGTGTTCTTGGTTTCAGTGGACCCTCCCACTTTAATTGGAAGTTCAAACCTAATTTTAAAGTTGAAAAATTCTCCTTCTGGCCCCTGAGCTTTTTTTGTTTTTGTTCTTCCACAAATCAAAACCAAAATGAAGGCTTTGATTTTGTGTGCAGTCGCTCCAAACGAAAGATTTAATGTTCCCACAGCGTTTATGGAAGCTCTGAAAAGACAGTGGGCGTTTTATTTTTAGGAAGAAACCCTGTCAGGTTGGCGCTTGTGTTGTAAATCCAGTTTCCTGTTGTCTGTTTTGTACCCATGCCGTTTGTCGATGACTGAGACTCACTTTGACCTCGGATTAAAAATCTGAATGAGAGAATGGAATAAAATATGCATTTATCTTTAGTTTGGTCTTTCTTCATCTCGTGTGGTTTCTCGTATAGAGCACCTCAGTTTGGACATGTTGCCATTTATTTGACGTTTGATGGAGCCTAAACAAGAAAAGTATTTGACAAGAATAAGTTTTTAAATAAACAATGAACCAAAAAATGGTCAGAAAATACAAATTCGGGTTTCTCTGTTCTCTATTTCCTCCCACACGCAGACTTTCAGGTGCCTGTCATATTATCCTGAGTGGTTTATTTTCTTCTCCCAGAATAAGGCCGTAACTCGTCATGTTCGTCCTCTCTGTCTTTCTTCAGAGAGTCCTGGTTCAGTTCAGTGCTCGCCCTCCGCAGCGCAGCTTTGAATACAAGAGGCGCTTTACAAACGGGCGCCTACTTTCTTAAAGAAACATCTGATTATTAGAAGTGGGAAAAGTTATGAGCAATGAATATCTTACCTGTTACAGATGACTCTTTGAACTGCTTGTTAGAAGTTTAGCTCTAACCAGATTAACAGGCTAATGGCTAATCTGTAGCCAGGAGGCGTTAGCTTGTCAGTCAGGTCAAAATTAAACTACAAGCTATCCGCAGCAGGTAAGATGTTAACTGTTCATAATCTTTCTAATGAGAACGTAATGTTTTTCACCCGGCGCTCCTGGCGACAGCGTTTACCGCCACACATGGTAACACTTTGTGTCTGCGAGCGCTCCCGTCCACTTCTGTTTTCTCCATCCACTGTCTTAATAAAAGCCAGCAGACGCCCGACTCCCTGATTTATGTGACGGAGAGGCAGATCGAGAAGTGGAGACACGGCGCGCTGAGCGCCCGACGTCGTTTCATCATCTCGTCTCTGCTGAAGCTCTTCCACGCCGCTGATCGTAGTTTAAACTTCGCCTCGCACTTTGTCATAAATCTGAGAAGAATTTCGAGCGAAGCTCTCGTCTTCCAGTTTGACGGAAGATTTACGGCGACTTTTAAACGAGCTGGACACCGAGTCCTGCGCAACATCCCAGAAGGGACTCGCATCTGCCCTTTTTTTTAGGCTTAAAGTTACATTTTTAGTTGTAAATGTTTAATATATGACAATGTCAGGGAATAATTAACCAGTTAACAGTCATGTGCACAGCAAGAGAAGGGTTTTTATTTAAGCAGCAGCTCATAATGCATTTAAAAGGACATATTTAGTTTAAAAGCTGATTATTAGAATTGTGGTACTGTATATTCTAAAATATTTATTTTCATATACCATATTTTTCGGACTATAAGGCGCACTTAAAATCCTTTAATTTTCTCAAAAATCTAAAGGAAGCCTTATGTATTAAATCTGGTCGTGCTTACTGGCCTTGAACTGATTTTATATGGAACACGGCGCTCAAACATCTGTCATAATGTTTTAAATTTGCTTAATGCGCCTTATGGTCTGAAAAATACAGCATATTTTTAGTCAGTACAGTAGATGATGTGCATGTTCCAGTTCTTTTTTTTTTTTTTAAGGTGAAAAAATTGGTAGTTGTTGCAATTCTTTACAGTGAAATTTTGTTTAAAAAGTGAAGAAACTGGTAAATTGCTATTACACATTTAGCAAAAAACGATAAAATTGACAGAAAAGGCATTGTGGTATGTTTTTATTAACAGTTTTGACCATGTTCTAAAATAAACAGAGTAGTTCAATGCTACATTTCATGTTGATTTTGAACCTCGCAGCTAACCGTCTTGATTTGAACTATTTAACTTCCTCCACTGCTCTGATCTCTGCAATGCAATTGATTAAATATTTCACTTTATTAATAATAGAAGTTGTTTCTTTCTAACCTGCAGAGTTGTGAATGCCAAGTCATTTGAAGTACACTCCAAACAACATTTAAACAAAATTAGAGATATTTCCTCTCCAGTTACATTAAATATTTCAGACCAGTATCTTCTCATGGAGGGACAACTTCAATTTTTTTAGCAAATGTTCTTGCAAGCCTGGCTTTTGAAGGTCAAGATGTATTGATCATCTATGTGCTGATCAGACTTCTTCCTATAAATGTATTTGTGTTGGACACCCTTTGCTCCAGCTTCAACAGAGATCATATTCCCAGTGTTTGTTGTGAAACTGTGCTCAAGTTTTATCCAAACCAGCCTGCCGGTTCAATTAAAACTAAATGGATCATAAAGATGCTGAAAGAAGAAGGATTCTGCACGTGATGGACGTTCGCAGAGGAGAATAAAGGTTTGATTGACTGCAGAGGAAGCTGGAAGGCCTTGCTCTGGATTAGAGACGACGTGGTTTCAATCATCCAACTGCAGCTCCACAATCCAACAGTTTCATGAATAACTTCTAAATGCAGGCGTTTGGTGTCTGTTCATTTTTGCTTCTAATCCAAGTTTGTAAATAATTGAACTCTGTGGAAAAAATGAGGAAAAACCTTTAGGAGGAGCTAAAAATGGCGTCAATGGAGTCAGGCTGCTAAAATAAGCTGAGTCCAAACATCCTGGGGCACTGGTGACATTTTCCAACTCTGTCACTTTCTTTTCTTTAAGAAGAAGGTTTGGGTCAAGCCTCACCTTTAAACCCTCATCTGTCAGGGTTAATGGAGTCAAACTTTAGGTTCAAGTCCAGCAAACAGCTCATTTTTATTTCTGTTATTGCAGTTTATTGTCCAGTTTAGATCATTTGTGTGCATTTAAGCCCCATTTTTTTTATCACATACTGTACAGTATTTTAACTTTAAGTACACAGGCCTTATAGTTTTTATGTAATTTGCATCTTATTCTAAATGTTTTGTGCTTCTGTGAGTTATTTTTTTTGTCATATTTTGCCCTTTTTCCAAATAACTGTTCTGCTCAGTGATATTTAATCTATTTCATGTTTTCTTTTTCCCATCACATTCTTTAGAATTGTATTAATTTTTTTTCTCCCTTCAAGTCTTTTGATTTGAGGATCTTTAATTATGTGCACATTTTTTGATCCAGGTGCGCATGCGTCTGGCTTCTTCAATTAAGCTAATTAACAGAATCTGTCACTCTTATTTATTTATTTATTTATTTATGAGCCCAACTCCCAGTTGGAGCAGAGGACAGTGGTTCGGGTCTGTGTCCACTCCCTCTGAGACTCGAACCCTCCTCCTCCTCTTCTCCTGCTGCTCCGTGCGTAAAGAGTTTGGAAACTTTGTGATGCGCGTGAAGAACTCTCTCTCTTTCTCTCTTCCTGCCACTTGTTGCTGAGCGTCTCCCACGGACTCGTTGATTCATTGAAGTCCCGGGGCTGTGACAGATCCACGCCAGAGACACCTCTGAGGACAAACTCCGAGCCGAAGGAAGAAATGACACTTGTGTCTCGTGAAGTGAACCCAAACTGTTTGTCTCTAAAAAGAGAGGAGACAACAAGAAGAAGCTGTTTTGTGTGTGGAGGAGCCTCTCGGATGGTTTTCTTGGAGAACTGAGCAGAACTTTTACTCACGCGCGTCCACACAGGTAGGAAGTGCTAAACTTTTCATTTTTAGATGAGTGCCAGAGGCGGATTTAGTCTTTTTGGGGGCCGGGGCAAAGCTCACTCATGGGGACTACCACTTACAGCTTTTGTCTTTATTTTAAGCAATACAATTCTCTTTTTTTTCTCTCTGATATGGAGTACTAATACCAAGTAGTAAATGAGTTAGTACTTGAACACTGCACAAGTACTTTAGAAAAACATTTATTTTATTAGGAACACGACACTTTCTGCTGTCTTATCCTGTGTTCTCCTAAAGATCCTCTAAACTACCGTAGACATTTTGTTTTGTCGTGTTTAAGGAAAAAGTGACGTCCCCAAGCATAAAAGTGGTGATTTTATAAGTACAAGTACTTAAAGCTTTGGGGCACCACTAATTTTAAGTCCTCGTTCGTTCGCTTCCTGCTTTAATACCAGTCTCTTTTATTTTTTTAAGATATAATGTTCAGCTGGTTGTTACAAGAACAGGAAGATCACTTTGTATTTCACTTTCTATTTCTCTCCTACATTTTTTTTCTTTTTTTTCTGTTGTTTGTTGTTTAAGGAAATTCTACCATTGCTGTTCATCATTCTTTAGTTTGTAGCAGGTCGCTTTTGTAAATGAGCCCTCGAGGCTCAATGAGATTTACCTAACTAAATAAAGGTTGAATGAATGAATAGCTGGAAATGTTTAAAATTTGTGGTGTATAGTTGACTGCATGATGCTGAAAGATGGTGCGATTTTTAAAAAGGGAGAAATTTGCATGATTTTTATATTCTAAAATTTCTTTAATCCAACTGGGGAACTTGGATTTTGTTTGTGGCATCAAGTATACCTCGCCACGTTTGACTTTCACTCCAGCCTGGTTTACAAAGTTTTACACATTTATTTTGTTGCCGTTTCTTCAAATGTAGTCGTGCACAGCACAGTTAAATCTCTTTGTCCACCAGCTGCAAAAAATGGTTTAAAGTGCTGTAGTAACTGTCCAACCTGTATGTGGCGCAACAGGAAAGGAGGCGTGTGGCGTGCTCGTAAAGCTTAAAGAACAGGACACATTTGGGTGGTAGTTTTGATTAGATTTGGAGGGGGGAGGGGGGGCTGTGTATTAAAAATGTTTCTGGGCTCCCACAATGCTGTTTTTGTCTAAATGTAAGATTTAAACTATTTTGTTGTTGTCCATTCACAAAAACATTGAAGGCTCCTTAAATTAATGGAAGTTAAATTACATTTACCGTATTTTTCGGAGTATAGGTCGCACCAGAGTATAGGTCGCATTGTCCAATTATTACCAATAGATTGGAAAAATCCTTAGGTCGCACCTACGTTTAGCTCTGCTGCAAATGTCTGCCACAGGAGCGCACAGCAAGGCTTTTAAGAAGATTAACACTTAAAAACAATTATTTGTTTGATAAAAATTATAGCAAATATGTGTCTGAGCTGAACTTTTCCTTAATAAATGAACGTAATTGTGAAATGAGCTGGATTTTAAAATGTGTTTCACCGAAAGTGATAACAAGCCATATATAGGTCGCACCTGAGTATAGGTCGCAGGCCATGAAAAATGATAAAAAGGTGCGACCTATACTCTGAAAAATATGGTAATTAAACCATTCATAATTCTTTTAGGTCGCACCTGAGTATAGGTCGCAGGCCATGAAAAACGATAAAAAGGTGCGACCTATACTCCGAAAAATATGGTAATTAGACCATTCATAATTCTTTTAGGTCGCACCTGAGTATAGGTCGCAGGCCATGAAAAATGATAAAAAGGTGCGACCTATACTCCGAAAAATATGGTAATTAAACCATTCATAATTCTTTTAGGTCGCACCTGAGTATAGGTCGCAGGCCATGAAAAAATTATAAAAAGGTGCGACCTATACTCCGAAAAATACGGTAATTAAACCATTCATAATTCTTTTAACACTACCATACTAAATTACTTCTAGTCCCACTACTATACACATTTTTATCTATTTAAACGTCGGACTATACCTATAAACAGAAACACCCCAAAAAACTTGCTTTAACTACGGTAATTACTTTTTAAAATTTTGTTAGGCGTCTTTGGGCCCCAGGCAGTTTGACTGTGTGCCTAAATAATTTTTCTATGCCACCATGAAACCTGGACAATAATGCAATTGAGTGTGTTTTTGTTAGCAAAATATTTCATGAATTGTATGGATTTTAATGAAATTCCCAGAATGCACTTATTGAATGAACATTTAAATGATTAATATGAGCAGACCTGATTCAAGACGGCTCAGTTCGTTAAACTTGAAAATGCAACAAAAAAAACAACTGAATATTACTTTAAAACTTAGTGTAGTAGTAGCTGGAAGTCATCCCCAAGATATATTCTGAGCACTAACACAAGACTTTTTTGGTTTTATAAGTTTAAAATGAAGGTGATGCTGATTTAAGGCATTTTAATTTTTTTTACATCTTTATAGTGTGGACACATTTCCAACCTAATGAGCGTCAGTTTGCAGGAATGAATATGTACCGTATTTTTCAGAATATAAGGCGAATTTAGCTAAACGAGATCATTTTGACAGATTTTTTGAGTGCCACATAAAATCGGTTCGAGGTCCGTAAGCACAACCAGAATTAATACATAAGGTGTCGATTTATTTTATTTTATTTTTTATTTTATTAAAGGATTTTAAGTGTGCCTTATAGTCTGGAAAACACGGTAATTTGTCTCATCGTTATCCTGAAAGTTCAACAAGTTTAAACTCTGCCCGCCTTTGGATTTAAACGTGTCTAAAATTAGTCAAGGTGTTTTGGATTTAAACTTTGTTTCCGCTGTCACGAGCTTTTTGCTGCACGAACTCGTTCCATATGACTCTGGCTGCAGTCTTTCTGTCTCGGTGTGTGTGTGTGCCAGCCTCATGGGTCCAAATGAAGGCAGCCCTCTTGCTTTGCGGTGGAGACCAGGACTATTTTGGTCAAAAAGTTGCACAAATGTTTCTCAGAGTGCAGAGAAAGAGCTCTGCCTTCATCTGGGCCAGAGGCCTTTTGAAATCCAACTCTGAAACCTGGACCTGCTTCACGGTTCTGACAGCCATCATAAAACATAACGGTGTGACACAAGAGGAGGACGCTCCGTCTGTGTGAGGTTGCAGAGAACAAGTGATGATGACGTGTTAATTTATCGTCCTGCGTGTGTTTTTATTATTATTTCTGTGGCAGCTGCAGGTCCAAACGTTTGACAATGTCCAGAGGCGCTGGACCTGTTCAGAGCGTTTAAAAACTACAGAGGAGTGAAAACATTTGGCTGCTTCTGACGATTAATTCACAAATGATTGTAAAAAAAGTAAGGGGAAAATAATGAAATCCATCTAACGTTGTTTGAAATGTGGCTTTCTGTTAGTCTCGCTGAAACGAAAAGCGTTTTCTCATCGAACATTTGTGTCCAAATGTTCTGGGAAAATTAGGCAAATGTGTTTTTTTTTAATTTACAACAAAAAACGGACAAAGGAGCTCTGGTGGAATGATATCACTGGGTGCAGGACCCAGTGAGTCAGTACACCGACGTGCCAGGAAGACATAGAAATGCAAACATGTACCGTACTTTCTGCCATATAAGTCGCATCAGTCCACATATGTCTAATAAAGTGGAAAAAACATAAATCTGTTGCTTTTCCGTTTAAGTCGCATCTATTTTGCGTCACTGCTGACCACCCCGACTTTAACAAGATTGACACTTAAAAACAATTACAGGTAACCCCCGACCTACGACCCCATCGACCTGCGAACCACGGGACTTACGAACATATCATATTTAATAAAAATATGAATTAAAAAAAAAAAAAAAATTTTTTTTTTTTTTTGTGTTTAAATGTTCTTAATTTCATGTGTACATCACTTTGTTGCAGCTCTGGTTGTTTTAAAGGCTTTATAAATAATAATTATGATAAAAAAGATCATTTCTGATCATTTTTGAGCAATTTTTGAGCAATTTTGGGAAACAGGAAGTAGGTCTTCAGTTTACACGGTCACAAATTAATGTAGAACACCGGACGCTATTTAAGGTTCAGTCACTGGGGTCTCCGGTCACAAATTAATGTAGAACACCGGACCGGACGCCATCTTAGGTTAGCTGCCGAGAGCTGGACGAAGACTGGTGACCAGGATGGCTTCATATGGATTAATTACTAGCTGGAAACGTCTCTGTGAACTTTGTGGATGTCTCAAGCAGCAGCGGATTTATCGCCGATCGTGCCAGGCCGCCGTGCGAACACCTCCGGCCGGCCTGGCTACACCTCCGGCCTGGCTAGCTCCAGAGCTAACACTGGAGCTAACACGGGAGCCGGCCTTTTGAACACTGGTGACCAGGATCGCATCATGTGGATTAATTACTAGCTGGAATAGCTCTGTGGACGTCTCAGGCTGGAGCAGCGGCTGGAGCAGCAGCTGCAGATTGATCGCGCCGCCGCTCCAACACTAGCTCATGGCTTGGCTAGCAGAAGCTAGCCAGCTAGCTAACACAGGCCTGGAGCAGCTGCGGTGGCTTGCCGGCCCCGCGCTGCTCGGCCCGAAAACAATCAACGCATGGCAACCTAAGATGTCGGCTTTGACCATCTCAAAGTAAGAAAATATATTTTTATTTATTCTGTAAATGTGAATAGCAATGTTTAACATTACAGTACACTACTTTACATGCTTAAATGTGTGCGCGCGCTCCGTTAGCATGATAAATAAAGGTTGAATGAATGAATGAATGAATATTTTTTTTTTAATATAATTTTCACCCCCTACCTACGAACGGATCGAGCTGCGAACGGTTCTTAGGTCCCAAACTCGTTCGTAGGTCGGGGGTTCCCTGTATTTGTTTGTTCGACATTGTGGTAAAGGTGTGTCTCAGTTGAACTTTTTCTTAATAAATGCACTTTAATGGTCAGATCAGCTGAATTTCACCCACGTGAAATGCAGCTGATTTGATGTTTGCTCCGGAAGTTCTGGAGCGAGATGAAGGTGGATTGGTATGGCAAGCAAAGTGTCTCATTAATAGCCCTTTTTTACCTATTAATGAGACGCTTGGCTTGCTATATTACTCAATGGCCCTCTAGTGGCTGAAAATGGTAGTGTTCAATATTTTCCATGTCAGAATGAATGAAATCGTCAGATCTCAGCCAAAAATTTGGTTATAAATATGGGGGGAATTTTATATTAGTCACTTTGGTGTATAAATCACAGGACTTACAAATATATGCAAAAAAGTGCAACTTGTACGGTGAAAAATATGGTTGTCTTGATTTAAGAGAAGAGACTGATGGAAGGGTGAGTAAAGTTGTGAAGATTGATGACAGAATAAAAAAAAAAACTTTCTTTTTTTATAACATAATGTGACAAAGTTTATCACAGTTGGGCAAAGAACATACATTTTCAAAATTTCATGGCTGGAAAGACGAGAGAGATGCAAAATCCCAATAGACTTTAAAGGTTTGTGAAAGGATTAAAAAACGTTTTTTATCTGCAAACAAATTTAATCTTGTATATTTAGAATGAACTCAAAGTTAACCAAATACAACCAGAAGTATCAAAAGAAGCAAAACGACAAATCGGATGCTAAATAATAAATGTCACAAAATGATTTGTATGAATAAAACTGCCAGTTTATAAAGTAAAGACACTTTCTAGAACGGTGTGACTTAAAGTGATCAGAATAATTCATTTAATTTAAAAATAGGCGTGAGAAGATGTAAAGTGAGATTTAATTATTTTTTTTAAAGCTAGTAAAGTGAAATGAAAGAACAAAATATCAGGGGGGATTTAAAGGTTTATTATCACTGCTAATGTTGAACCGTGTGTGAGAGGTCAGAGTTCTTGGTCTCTCTGAGAGGAGCCTGCAGGCACCTGATGCCTCCAAGTCCCAGAATGCCAAGGGCATCATGCTGATCATTATAAAATACTTCCTGCACGCTGTCCGGTGCAGAACTTCTCTTGTCTTCATGTGTGGTTCTTTTTAATGAAAGGATGTTTTTAATCAACACAAAACGTGTTAAAGCTACAAAAATGATGTAAAATGATCAGAATACGTAGCAACTTCACAGCTGGACAAACTAAAACACCAGATGCGTCTCTGTGAGGGACATTCTGTCCACATTGCATCCAGTCTGGACTCTTTGTTTCCTAATGTGTCACAAAGAATCAGTTTGTAGGAGAGTGTTTCTGTCCCTTTCACATGAAGAGCATTACGTTCCAGTTTCATGACGACCTTTGACCCAAGTCTCTCCCGTTCAGTCACATGTCGGCTAACCTGCGGTGAAAACGGTTTTCAACCCACGTTGCTTGAAGTTGTCAGCAGCGGGTTTGGTGAAGTTGTGTTGAAACGTAGCGCAACGTGTGCAGAGGTCGTCTCGTGCTCTTCATGGTTTTAAGCTCTTCATCCATTCTGGGCTGATGAACCCTGTGAGAGGAAGAGGAGGAGCGTGTGCACATGGTAACGTTAGACGTGTAGATGGAGGTGGTGACATGTGTTGCTGTCAACAAGTCGGCCATCAGAGACAGAATCTGTCCTCCTGCCTCCGTGTGTTCTTGTCGTTTTGGATTCCCACGTTTCACCAGAACTCTTTGTCTCACGGTGGTCTTACGTTGTAAAAGAGTTCAAGTATTTGGAGTCGCATCTTTCTGAAGCTTCAGGCTCGGATATTTTTAAAATGTCTCCAGTGTGGACGTTACTGTAGATGGAAACGAGTTCTTGATGGTCAAGTGTCTGCGGTTTAGATGTGTTTTTTTTTATTTTTATATAAGTACCCACAACCAAAATGTGAAGGCGTTGCAATAATGTCAGAATGTGTTTTGACTGTTAGCAAAATATCTCATGAACCACAGGATAAATTTGATTGAACCCTGCAGAAGTTAATGTGCAACTGAATAACCTTTGGATTTGACCCAAACCAAGATGGCCACCATAGTTAATCATTTTTCTGAATGTCCAGGGGACCAGACTTTGCGCTTTTTTTTTTATTTTTATATTTTTTACAAATTTCTACCTGGATTATTGAGCATGCATCAGGATAGTTAATCAACCTTAGCCTCCACAGAAATGACTCGGTTTTACTAAATTCAAATTTGACCTGGTAGTTACTGAGAGTCATTAAAACACACCTGAATGTGACGGTTTGACCAAAACTCATTCCTCATACGATTTGTCTTTGTCTAAAACTCCTTCGTGAAGGGCGGCGGGTGATATGCATTGCTTCAATGTGGTGTCTTTGTGTTAAAGTATGATGTGAACATGTGTGTTCAAGGCAACTTAAGGTGCTGATGAGCAGGTCTGAGACCTGGATGATGGTCCGTGTGAAGAGGAAGTTCTCTTTAGATGAAGAGCCAGTATTTAAAATGCTCAGATCCACTCTCAGTTTGATTTGTCCCAGCAGAGCTCTTTATGCTCTGAAGATGACTTGCATATTGTTGATAAAACAGGCCTGATATTTTCAATGCCATGGTTTTATCAAACTTAATAGCTCATCTTGGAGTTCATTTTATAGCACAATCTTTTAAATGTCTTCAAATGTGGCAATAAAGATTTTAAAATACCATTCTTTGTTCTAGAATATTCAGTTATGTCGATATTAATCAAAGTTTTTAATGTGCAATAATCTTAACAGTAAAAAGATAATTTTAGTTTAACTCTTGACTTCATGGCCACAAAGAATATAGGTGATGAATGAACTGTAAAAGAATGAGAAAGATCCTCTGTTAGCAAAAAAAAAACAACAACTCATGAACCACTGGGTGGATTTGAATGAGATGTTCAGAATTAAATTATTGATGAAACTGTGTCAACTTGTGGGAGTTCAATGTAAGATAGCTGTCGCAGCTAATAAAACTGAACAAGACTTTCATGGCTTTAACAGACAAAAGTGCAGCTAAAGTTTTGCATGGAAGCAGCTGACAGTCATCCTCAACCCATACTTGGCACCCTTAACACAAATACAGGTAGTCCCCGACTTACGAACGAGTTCCGCTTCTACACCCGTTCGTAACTCGAAAATCGTCGTAAGTCGGAAAATACGTCCAAATGGCACCTCATACGTACAGTACTTTATTTTACCAAGCACTTAGCCTATCCTAACACAGTACCCTACATAATTATCAAAAAACACATACGTTTGGAACCATAATGAAGGTAAAAAAGAGTTAATAAATAACTTACTGGGAGCTGGTGAAGCCTTCCTCCGCCTGTTAGCATGTTAGCGTGTTGTTCCTCCAAGCTTTGCAGCTGCCTATAGTTTTCCATTGCTTCGTGCGGTCCACAGCTTTACCACAAGGTCTGTTAGCATGTTAGCTCTTGCTCCTCCGGTCCAGCTCCGCTGTTTCTGCCGTCTGGTGACAAAAACCGCCCTACTAACCTCCTCGGCTCCGGTCTGCGTGTCCAAACAATGAAGTCTCCTGGTAATTTTCCACTGACTGCGTCAAGCTACTCGAAACCATGCTTTTCAATGGGAGGGCGTTCATAATCGCGAAACGTCGCAACTCGAGACCGTCGTAAGTCGAGGACTACCTGTACATTTAAAAATGTCAAACCGCTTTAAATATATCCTTTGATCATGAGAAAATCTCCGTTTAAAGTTCCACTGTGAAGGGCAGCGGGTGATATGCATTACTCTAACAGATGTTGGACCTTTTTTAATATTCTAATGGAATTTATTTTGGACACATATTGAATAGATTATCTCAAAATATAACAAGCCAGGTGATGAAAGATTACATTTTTGGGGGCTCGTCCGGGATTTGTTTTATGCTAATTAGATAATTTTGCATAAATATTTTTTTATTGTTTCACTGATCATGTTATAATAAAAACAACATTATTTAGTTGCTGAAACACGCACTGGATGAGTTGTTCACTCTTCAAGCTACAGCACCAATTGACTTCTCTCTCAAAATTTGTTTTCAAACTGGGGCTTAAAACCACAAGGCAGAGATTAAAGATTAATCTGTACACAATGAGCTACTGGGCTGGACCAAGACTAGGTGAGGAAGTCTGTCTGACTTTCATCGTACCCTCACCCAAAAAAGATGGCAAGTTTGTAATTTTTGTTTTAGGAATTAATTCAAAATGTTAAATTATTGCCTGAGAATCTTACTTATTGCTGATTTTACTCCTTGACATCATACCCAATCTACATCTCAAGACTTCCCCGTCAAGGGTCGTTCCAGTTTAATTCAGAACCAGAAAATAAAGCAGTTTTTATTCGAGGCGGTTCACTGATGCTGAACCGTGTTTGGTAAAGGAGGTATCCGATGGCAACTGCCTATTTCAAAGTCATGCAGATGTTTCTGCTAACAGGATAATGCATGCTGGTGTGTGCGCGCACGTGAACTGAAGTTGTGGTTGTACTGGGTGAAGTGTTGTACAGTTCTGCATGAATCTGTATTCTCAAAGTCTGACTGGCCTGACTGGTGTGAGTGTGGCAGACATCAGCTGGATGTCCTACTGATGGTAAAAGCAGTTTATTGGACACTTTACAGCCCCTGAAAGTGTTTTATAAATCCAGCAGCTGGTTAAGAAGGGACTGAGCTCTGCTGTGTCCCCAAATGTAGGGAGAACGCTGCTCCTGACGGATGCATTTTCATGCACCCTCGCGGGGCCGAGCGTCCACGGCTGAGAGACTTTGTGGAATTCTAACAGTGTGACAGCAAATATTCAGCCAAGTTGCAGTAAATCTACAGTTTGAATGGCGCAAACGCTCCTCTTTCTTTTGGGTTTCCTCCGAACGGCCTCGATCCGGCGCTGACGAAACTCTCAGCAGCTCACTTCTGCGTCATGCCCTCGTTGCTCTGTTACAGTCGTGCTCGTCTTGGTGCACGGCAGTGTTCGTCCAGTCCTCCACATGAACGTCACTTCAACATTTTTCGAAAAACATTTTTGGAGACTAATCACAAAACGGAAAGCAGGAGTGGCGGTCCTCATGCGTCATCCGTTAGTGTAGAACTGGACTAAACCAGTGGTCTGCAAGCTGCGGTTCTGGGGCCGCAGCCCTTCTGTCCCTCAGCAGTGTCTCTTACTTGGACTAGAACTACCATATTTTTTGGACTGTAAGGTGCACGGGATTATAAAGTGCATTAAATAAGTTCATTAATCAAATCCTTTTTTTTTTTTGAGTGCCATATACTGCATAAAATCTGTTTGACATCAGTAAGCACAACCACACCAGATTATAAAGACTCATTGTCAATTTTTGAGAACATTAAAGGATTTTAAGTGTGCCTTATAGTCCGAACAATACGGCAATGTGGAAATGAACCCACTTTAAATGTATAACTATAAGAAAACAGTAAAAATACACACAAATCATTCTGATAACTCCAAGAATTAACATCTTGCCTCTTGATTTATGAAAACATCAGTAAATACGAAATATGAATTAACAAATTCCACTGTTTTACCAGTGAAGTTACAGATTTTTCCAACAGTTTACTATTAAATCCGTGCACAGCAAGTTGGCATAAAATGTTGGCTTTACTGTCAAATTAATTCATTTACACTTTATAAACTGTTACAGTACATATATAATGCTCTCTGTGAAATTACTGGGCTACTTTTAAATTAATACGTCTTAAAGGTAATTGTTTAGTTTTATACTGTTTTATTCAACAGTAGTGATATCACAGTTTTTCAGTACTGATACTGTACATAGATTTTTACAATAATTTACAGTGTAATGGAAAACGGCAGCTGCTCAAATGTTGCAAGTAATGTATGTTTTAGTACACAGTTTGTAAATAATCGTACTTTAACTGTAAATAAATGATTTTCCGATGCGAACAGTTAAAATACGAATAAAATTTAAGGTTAATGAACCTTTTATATCAAAGTCACAATTAAAACTCCTAACTTGTATTACACTCAAAGAAACCCCCGAATTAACATTTGGAGTTACATCAGTTCAAGATGGCACCACACATCCATGCCAACAAACCTCAAATGAGCTCCAGCTTGGCCAGTGTCACAGATGCTGAGCAGGTGTGGTAGTAGCTGAGAGTGATCCCAGAACATTCTCGCACTAACCTGTTTAAATCAATCCTCAGTCTGTTAGCAAAATATCTCCATGAAGCAACACTGTTGGTTTGAAACTAAATCTGCTTGATTGAGAAGAAATCAGGACATGAATGAAGGAAAGAAGTGGAGAGTGATGGGAGAGACGTTCAGATGAGAGGAAACGCTGCCTCCTACTGGTCAGTGTGTGCTACTACAGGCGCTCAAAGGATGGAGAAAGTGCTTGTTCCTCTGTTGTTACCTCATGTGTGGGCTTTATACTCTGCCAGATGATTAGTTCTCCAGCCCGGACTCGTTTGAGTCGTATCACAGAATAAAAACGTGCACGTGTTCTGGAAAGCGGAGCCGCACGCTTCAAAGGAGCGCGCAGCAGAAAAAAGGTTTTTCCATCCTGTCACCGAGGCTCAGCTGGTTTTACTTTGTCCTTGTTGTTTTTCTCTTCCTGGAGAAGTGGTCTTTATTTTTCTCTCACCTTCTGATTGTATCTGCTCAGTGTGTGTGTGTGTGTGTGTGTGTGTATTTGTGTGTGTGTGTGGAGGCTGGGTAGTTTTAATATAATGAGATTCCCAGCACCCAGGTGCTCTTTCTAGATAATTACTGAGTGTTTTTCTGCAGCCAGTCTTGGAACTGCAGCAATACACAATCTGTACACACACACACACACACACACACACACACACACACACAC